>JAASGD010000448.1:0-22423 GCA_023334115.1 Globisporangium megalacanthum
AGCATGCCAGCAGCGCAGAGGAAGCCGGTGCAGAGGCAGTGGGTCGCCACGACAAAGACCCACCAGGCCCGAAAGCCACGTCGGCTAACGAGGACAGACGCTTCTGGCGTCCTAGTCGGTGTCTGGATATCAGCGGGTCTCAACGGCTGGAGCGGGACTACTGACGTCATCTTATTGGAAGGAGCAGTTGGGCTCCGTCGCCGATGCGCACGTCCTGGAGCGTGTGGGCACTACACACGCAGGAAGGAATGGCGACACGAGTATGGGGTCAGAATTACTCGGATGGCGTTAAGCGGCCAAAGTTAGCGACTCGTTGAAGAATTCAGAGGTTGGTTGGGTCGACAAGTGGCCATGGACCGATACCACCAGGAACACCAACGCCCAGCCACGCACAACTGTAGTCAAGCAGCAACCGTGTTTTCCTACCGCTCTGTGTCGTTCGCTTCCTGCGCTCGCGTCCACTCGCTCACTCGCTCTCACGCGTCTCACGTTGCACTGTAATGGGTCGTCTTCAGCCGCCTCGCACACTCTCTCTTCGTCACTGACGCACTCGTGTCTCTCTTGTGGGGATCGCTTCCATCCAGCCACCACCCACTCACTCATTCACCCACGCCACGACAGTCCTAGAGATCGGCCATCTCGTCCGGACGCTCGTGCGGGTTCACGAGCCCAGGCACTGCGAGCCGCGCCGACAGCTCCTGCTGCTGCTGCAGCTGCGTCTTCGCGAGGCTCTCCTCCAAAAACAGGTCCGCGTTGTCTTCGCCTGCAAACTCCTTGACGTTCACGAGGAAGTCGCGCAGGTGCTTCTTGAACGCCGGCAGGTCCTTCGACATATCAAAGCACCCAATCACAAACTCCACCACCTGTGCGCGCGACAGGTTCGGGAACGACGTGCCAATCAGGTTTGCCACGTAGTCTTTCAAGAATGCCTGTCAGGACGAGCCAGAAGCGATCATAGTGTGTCGGTCTGTCAGTTCAATTTCATCCAGTCATTCACCCATCTGATCACATACAGTCACCCAATCACCCATTCAATAACCCAGTCACCCATCTCATCACCCATTCAATCACCCGTTCAATCACCCATTCACCCGCACAAGCACGCACGGAGTTGGTCTGGCCTGGCGGGACGGCAGCGTTCGGCACGGTCTCCCAGAGCGGGACGGCGATCTGGTCGACGATCGCAAACATGTGGCGCAGGATCGCCGCGTGGAGCTTAAAGCCAAACTTGTGGAGCCGGTCAGTGAGCACAGCGAGGATGTCTTGGAGCAGCAAGAGGTAGAACGACCGGTAGAACCCCGCGGCGATCGGCGGGTTCTCTTGAATGTTCAGCAGCAGCGCAAAGAGCGTCGCGAGGCCCGTGTCCGCGACGTTTCGCTCCGTGTGCTTGAACGCCCAAATGATCGAGTCAACGACAAGCTTCTGGTGTGCTTGGGGGATCCCAAAGAGCGCTTCAAAGCAAAAGTCGTTCACCGCTTGGAGGAGCCGGAAAAAGTGCACGCGGTGCTCCGGGAAGTCCTCAAAGTTCTTCGTGATCATCTGGAGCGTGCACTCAAACACCGCTTCGAGGATCGCCGGCACGGACGGCGCAATCAAGTGCTTAAGTTTCGTGATCGCAGTCGCCAAGAGACTCAGCACTTCGGCTTCGCGAGCCGCTGGCGCCGTCGCTTGGTAGTCGGCGAGCACGACTTCGAGGAGCTTGGGGAGAAAGTGCGTCGCAAGCACCGCTCGAGACGCATCGTCGCCAGCCGCGTGCTCGACGAACGCATCGAGGAGCCGGAGCGCTTCTTTCTTCGCGCCTCGGAGCGCACGGACGTCTGCAGTCTTGACTGCGAGCTCTCCGCCTTGCGCGACGAGCTGGTGGATGCGCTGCGAGTGGGCCGCGTAGACGCCAAGGAGGTCCTGAAAGAGCACGTTGCCCATCTGCGCGTTAAAGCCGTTCGGACCGACAGCGCGACACACTTTCGCGTTCGTGCGGAGAATCTTCACGACTTCTTTGATCCCCCGCGCGTCGTACAAGACGTTCACGTCCTGGGCCGCTTGGCCCATGATCGACTTCCACGCTTCGTTCGGGAGACTCATGAGGCGCGCAATGAGCACGTCTTTCCGGCCCGACACGGCGTCGGCGGGCTCGGCCGCAAGCATTGCAGCGACCGCTTCGTAGAACGTGTGCACTTGGTGCGTCTCGAGGTCCGAGACAATGCGTGGGAGCTCGTCCAAGAGCTCTTCAACGAACGGCCGCGTCTCGCCGGCTTGGAGCACGACAAACTTACGCCGACACTTCTGCGCGATCTTGAGGAACGTGTCGCACGCCATGTCTTGGACGCCCGGGTGGAGCTCGTGCATGAACTCAAAGAGCTTGTTCACGACTGTGCGGAGGAACTTCCAGTGCGCGCGCAAGAAGCGCGGGTACTGCCCCACGACGTACATGATGTTCGACGCGACGACGGCCTTGTTGTCTTTCCCACGCTTCATCTCACAGAGCCCCAAGAGGTCTTTGATGACCGTGACGAGGAAGCGCTTCTCGTTCTCTTCGCTCATGGCGCCCGAGATGGACCCGATCGCCCAGCAGAGCGTGTTCAGACTCGTCCACGACCACTCCGAGCCGTCGACTTGCGCCGTCAGCTTCTCGAGCATGATCGTCTCCGTGTCGTCGTAGTTCAAGTGCGTCAAGTACACGAGCGTCTCGTGCATCGTCTTGTACTGCGACAGCGCTTCCGTGTCTTTCGTCGTCTCGCGCACAATCTCGCCGTTCTCGTCTTCGACAATCAGCACTTCCGACGGCTTCACCATGCGGGAGATCATCACGAGCCGCACGCGGGTCATCACTGGCGCGACGAGCGCGCGGCGGGTACTCGCAGCGCTGGGGAAGCCCGCGAGCGGACTCACTTGGTTCTGGTCGCTCATGTACAAGTCGCGCGTAAAGAAGTGGATGTAGTCGAGGCAGATCTTAAAGATCCCGTCGTCGTCGACTTCCGAGATGCACACGAGGTACGTCAAGCCGGCCAAGAGCGCTTGGTGCGCTTCGTCCCCGGTCGACGCGATCGGGCGCTCAATCACTTGGATGTGGTACCGGAAGAAGCTCGTGAAAAAGAGACTGAGGCGCTGGACAAAGATCTCATCGTGCTCAAACAGCCGCGTGAACGCGTTCCCGGGCGGGAGGATCTTGCCCACTTCGTTCAGCACGCCCATGTAGAGCTGGACGTAGACGCCGTCGTACTGCGCCGGGACGTCTCGGAGCTGCGCAATCTCACTCAAGCAGCTGATCGTGTCGTTCCGGAAGACGCCCGTGGCGAGGAACTTGGTGACCAAGATCTGGATCAAGTCGGTCTCAAAGATGAACCCAAGTGGGATCCAGCTCAAGAAGCGCAAGAGCGTCTGGAGCGTGATCGTGAGCAGCGGCACGTGCGTCGACTTGTTCAAGACAAACTCGCAGAGCTGGAAGATCTGCGTGAACTCGTGGTTCAGACTCTCTTTCAGCGTCTTGGTCTTCTGCTCCGTGAGCTGGTCTTTCGAAAAGTCAAACACTTCTTCGCTCAAGAGCTTCAAGATTGTCATGTTGTTCTCGCACAGGATTTCCGACGTCTGGAGACAAGAGAGAGGAGTACAGTGAGTCATACAACCCATAAAAACCCACTCTCAATTTCTCTCTCTATAAGAGAGATATTGATAACGCACTCACCTTGCTCGAGTTCACAATGTCCGTGATAAACGATGGCCAGTTCTGCGGCCACTCGTGTTTCAGTACCTGTGCAGAAACAGGGCAGCAATCGTGACACGGCCGCGTCAGCATTATCGACTCATACCGCCCCGAATACAAGCCCCCCTCTCGGTCCTTCCTCGTACCTGGACGAGCACGAGGTCCATCTTGTTGATAAAGACGCGCTGCTGGCGGAGCGTGAGCTCGTCGGACGACATGGACAGGAGCTTGCCGACAATGTAGCTCTTGATGCCTTCGCGCTGGTCTTTCGGGAGGATTTTCCAGCGGTACCGGATCGCGTCTTCGAGGATTTGGAGCCCAAAGAACTTGGTCTGTGGGCTCGTGGATTGCTCGAGAATGTCCGACGCACGCGTCCATGCGTCCTGGTGCTGCTGGAGCGCCACCATGATCTGGTTCGCGACGCGCTGGTGCGGACTCTTGGGGTCGTTCATGCACTGGACGACCTGTTCGAGGGCCGCGACGTCGAACGGCTGCGAAAAGTCCAGCAGCTTCTGCCCAACAGCCTCCATTGCGTCTCTCGTTCGCTCGCTTGGTGGGTCGGTAGGTAGGTGGGTGGAAAGTGGCCTGGATGCAGCCACACGGACAGACACACACACGCAGAGGTTACGCGGAGGCTTCTAGAAGGCACACACACTCAGAGGCGCAGTCGCAGTCGCTCTCTCTCCTAACACACAGGCGTCTTTGCAGTCGGAATGCTCTGGTGCGCACACGCCACGCACCCTCTGCGCCTGCTCGCTCGCTCGCTGCTGGTGTGGGGCGAAGTGGGTCTGGCTCGCTCACTCGCTCGCTTTCGCCTTTGAGTGTGTGAGTTGGGCGAGAACAGTGGAGGCTTGATTCGTGGTGCTCTGGGAGCACTTGCGTTCAGTATGGGGGAGACGTCGGGTTACTGAAAGCCAGTGAGTGAACAGCGCATTTTAAGTTAAAAGTCGAATCCAGCTCGACATGGATTGATTCACAGGCTTGAGCGATTCTAGTATGAAACGACACTTGAAGAAGGTTGAATCGAACCTTAGTGAAACCCCGAAATGACAGATAGTGCGATAAACAAGGTTTTGATCTTTGAGCGTCGCAATCGCCTCCTTTCCATCATCACCTGTGCGCCCGCCCATGAGCAACAGTGCTTCTTCACGAGTGCTTCTTCACGAGTGCTTCCTGTCAACTTTGCATTTGGAACTCACACCGATCTGATCGATCTGCGATCGACGTGATACAAAGTAACGCCACCACTGGGTTCTTGGCGAACCAAGTTCTGCACTCGGTCACTTTGTCCCGTGGGCCGCCGCTGCGTCGACGACACGGAACGTCCTTGGAGCACACGCTCGTAGTGTAGAGTGAGATGATGGACAGTCCAGCTCGAGAGTCGTCCAGTTGGTCCTCATTCGCAGGAGTGTCATCTCGTTTGCAACAAATGGTTTCCTATTCGTCGTGTGACTGAGCCTGACTGTGTCGTCAGACTGAGTCTGAACAACAGAAACCACACTTACGCGATGTGCGATGTGGGACTTCCCGCATCGCACGTCACGATAGCTCATTTCGCTTTTAGCTGCCCAAGCGCTTGGCTCTTGGGTCGGGTGCCACTTCATCTTCTCAACGCCGCCACGACAACCTGTCGAGCAAACAGCTCAAGCTCACAGACGCGCCACTCGTTTGGCGCATACGACCTCAAACCTCCGAGCCCGTCGATGCAGAAAATCGCAGTCGTCTCAGCTACCGAGCGTCTCCGGAACGCACCAGTCCTACGGTTATTAAGTACTGCAGCCGTGGCTCCAGTCGAGCAGCTTCCGGTCGAACCAGTGGAGAGGAGAAGCACACTCGACACTGGACGTCCCCATACGTCACCACTGGTCGCGCAAGTCTTTGTCAGTCAGCGCGCCTTCCGCCGCTGGTGGGTCGCCATCGTTGGGATCCACTGCTTGTGCGGCACGTTCCTCTGCTACGCCGGTCTGTTGTACCGGTACTTGAACGGCAGCAGCGTCCTCGTCGACTTCACGACGTACTCCATCACAGTCGACAGCAAGTACTTTGGCGCCATCGCAACCATGTACTTCAGCCTCGCGGGAGTCCACGGCCTCCTCATTCTTCACCTCATTATTCGATCCGTCCGCGCCCGCAAGCTCGTGTTCCACAAACCCAAGCCAATGGCTTCAGCTTCAGCTTCGCCGCCACAGAGACCGACAAGTAACACCAGCAGCTCTCGCGCTGCATCATTAACCAGCGAGAACGCTGTATCACTCGCGACCAAGACGTCGATATGGACATACGTGCAGTGTCGACCACCACAATGGACAGTACAAGCGTGGGCGTCTGTGCACCCGCTCTTGGACGTCTTTGACGTGCGCCACAAGAACTTTGGCCTCGTCTTCCTCGTGCGCGAGATCGTCATGACGTTCCTCCAGTCGATTCAGACGTACCGGATCAGCTGCCTGGCATCCCGGCTCTGGATGAATCACGTCATGGCGAGTCTCTTGATCCTCAACAGCTGGGCGACGCCGCTGTTAGAGTACGTGTTCCGCTCGAAAGTCGGCCACATCCGACTCGGGAACGCGATCGTGAACCTACTACTCGACATGGTGTCGTACATCGTGCTGCCAACTGCGCTCCTCGTGCCGTACGTCGCTCCGTTCAACCAAGACCTCAAGAACTTTGACCGCATCTACTGGTTCATCGACGCGTGGCTCATCAACCTCATCAACGAAGTGCAGCTCGTACTCGTCAACTTACTCTTCGACGCGATCTCCAAGTGCGTCGTCGCACTCAGTGTCGCGAGAGGCCTCTACTCGACCACGAAGCTCCTGTACACAGCTGACGCTGTCGTCCCAGTCGAGTGTGTCGTGGAGCCTCGAGATTCGACTGCCGCTCCAACCGCTGCGACTTCAGCGAATTCCGAGCCTCCCTCGACTCGTACAAGCTCCCTCACAACGACGGAGCTGTCGCGTCCTCGCACGCTACGCTGGCGAGCAAAGATCGAGGCGGCCGGACGCCACCTCCTCTTTGTCTGGGGACTCATTGTGCTCATCGCCCACACGTACGCGTCGTGGCTCCCTGCCTACCCGCAGTGTCGCCTCCCAACGCGGCCGTGGTTCGGCACGAAGCCAAGCTGCTCGCTCCTCGAGATCAACTGCGCGGCCGAACGCACGGCAGGTAGTAAAGCCGACATGGACGCTGTCCTGCGTCACTTTGATCCGAACCGCATCGAGTACCTCGTGATCCGGAACTGTCCGCTGCTGCAGTTCCCGCCACGGACCCAGACGCTGCGGCAGTTGTTTGGCCTCAAGGTCGTGAGTTCGACAATCCTCGACTGGGACGAGGACGCTGCGCTCACGAGCACGCACCACCCAACGCTGCGCTTCCTCTTTGTCATTGACGTCAAGATGCGCGAACTCCCGATCGGATTGCGGCGTCCGGACTTCCCAAGGTCGCTCCGAGACATTGAGTTCAGCCGCACGAACCTCAGTACGCTACCCGAGGACCTCGACACGATCTGGCCGCATGGGATGATCCTGTCGTTCGAAGAGTGTCAGCTGCAAGAGATTCCGCCGGTGGTGCTTCGCATGCGGCCGCAAGACCTCTACCTAGCGCTGAACAACATCACCCGCGTCCCTCGCGAGCTCCTGGAAGAGCTGCCGGTGCGCTTGCTGCTCCTGGACGGCAATCCACTCACTACCGACTCGTTCCCACCTACGCTGTCGACGCCTCCGCACGTGGTGCTCTTTGGACTCGCTCGCACCAACCTGACGGCGCTGCCGGCGTGGATGGACGCGAGCGTCCTCGCGACATCGTACGTCGTCCTAGGCGAGACGCCATTGTGCGACCACCTCCTTGCTGCTGGTGAGGCGACGAAAGATGGCTACCGTACGCTCGTGGGGATCTCTGGCGTTGACTGCACGCTCGCGTTCCTCGCCAGTGGGACGCTCAACTGGTACCCGATCGACGACGAACCGATCGTGAACCCGACGTACACGCTACTGAATTAATAAGAATGAGGTGCGGAATGAGCTCCAAACGCTGCGTGACGACACTTCCTGCTGTAGTTCTGGAACTTGACGAACACGACACCTACATAGCATTAATCTGCTACCTGACGTCGTCCTGACTGCAGAAGGGCTGCTGTCTCCGTCTCACCGCCACCTCATTCTTCATCAGATGCCAAGTTGACCACGTCGACAAACTCTCCTGAATCTCGTCCGCTTTGCTCTCGTTGGCGTCGTGGCTGAGTCTGTGACTCAGAACCCGCGCCAGAATGGCTCACGCCATCCGATTGGTGGTCCCGAGACGTGTCGTCCACTCGGTAGGCGCGCTTCGAGTCCCGCACTGCGGCCCGCCGCTCTCTGTGCCGCTTCTTCCGCGACTTTGGCTGGAAGTACCCGACTCGACTGCTCTTCACCGTGTGGCTGCGTCTCGCACGCTCGTTGTACGTCGGGACGTCTTCAAGCGAAAGCGCAGGCGCACGCGGCACGACACCATCACTCTGATCTTCTGGAGACGCGCTCATACCTTGAGATGGTTTGGATTCTGAATGACAGTTTGTCAAGTCTGGGAACTACAGTACTGTATTGTGTCTCATTAGAAGTCATTGTGTGGTCAACACAAAAGTGGTCAAAAGCTCAACTGCGCACTCACACTCAAAATCTCTGGTCCCATGGTGCGTACGTGTGCTCGCGAGCTCTGGTAGCTCCTCGACTGACGCGTCTGCTTCACACAGTCCGTCACGCTCCACACGACGCTGGGCGACGTGAAGATCGAGGTCTTTTGCGACACGGCACCGCGATCCGCAGAGGTGCGTCGCTCTTTTGCGGTCGATATCAAGTGTCATCCATGTGTTATTAACTATGAATGAACACAGAACTTCCTGGCGCTTTGCGCCTGTGGCGCGTACGACGGCACCAAATTCCACCGGTGCGGCTGCGTTGTATGATAGCGTAAACACGTACCAGTGGCGCTACTAACACACGTCACATGTGCAGCAACATGAAGGGGTTCATGGTCCAGGGAGGCGACCCCACGGGCACGGGCAAAGGCGGCGAGAGCATCTGGGGCGGCAAGTTTGACGACGAGTTCCACCCACAGAACCGAGTGCGTGTGTAGGAGTGTCTAGTGGGTGGGTGGATACAGTACAGTATGGGAGGACGGAGCCCTGAGCTTGTAACTCGCTTCTTTTTCTACTAGCACAACTGCCGTGGGATCGTGTCGATGGCCAACAGCGGACCGAATACGAACAAGCAGCAGTTCTTCATCACGTACGCCAAGCAGCCGCACCTGAACAACGTCTACACGGTCTTTGGAAAGTACGGATTCTTGCTAAGTACGCTTTGTTGGTGGCTGGGCTGTCTTTAACGCACTTAATGCCTGCCACTCGGTTGCAGGGTCATTGACGGCCTCGACGTGCTCGACAGTATGGAAAAAGCGGCAGTCGACGCCAAGCACCGTCCGCTAAAGGACATTACGATCCAGTCGGTCACGATCCACGCGAACCCGATCGCTGAGCTGTAGTAGAGCGCTCAAGCGACACGGACACACAGGGCCGACAAGTGAAACGAAACGAACCTATACTAAGTGCGGATTGTCCCTATACTAAGTGCGGATTGTCAGCTAAACTGCGTGACAAACAGCGTAATGTCGTCCGGCTTCTTGGTCGGCATCTCGGCCATGCGCTGGAGCTGCAGCAGGTTGTAGTGGCGCTTCGAACGGCTCGTGGGGCGGCGGACGAGCTGCTGTCGGTCGAGTGTGCGCTTCGCCTTGTGCTTCTCCACGAGCGCAAGGGATTTCGTTACATGGTCGTCCACTGTCGCGGCCGCCTTGTCGTCGTCTGTGCTGTCGGCTCGAACCGCCGACAGTTCTTCCAGTGCGCGCGCATGGTACTCGCGAGCAGCAGCTGTCGCGAACGGAAAGAGCCCGCGCACAGGCGCGTCGTGGACGCTGATCCGTGTGTCGCTGTCGGTCTCTGGCCGCTGTCGTTGTCGTTCCGCGTCGGCGTCGGCTGTCGCCAGGAGCTCCTGGGCCCGTTCGACACTGATCTTCATCTGGGACTGGAGCACGAGCTCGTCACAGAGCATCTGGAGCGCGTCTGTCGCGTTGGTGTTGTTCGTGTCGCTGTCGTCTGTACTGTCGCTGTGCTGCAGCCTCGCCGCGTGAACTGCGCGCTCAATGTCGTCTTTGTACAGGTTGTCGCCGACGCCGTCTGAGAACGTGAGGCACACGTCGCGTGCTTGGAGCGCGAAGCTCTCGACCACGTAATCAGTCCGTGTGACTTGGCTCGCGAGGCTCACGACGGTCGGCATGTTAAAGTCGCGCACGACGGCCGTCGTTTCGAACACGATCGCGTCGCCGCGGACCACGACGCACTTGGAGTCGCCGAGCGCGAACGTCAGGACGCGGCCGAGCCAGCGGTCAAAGTACGCGACTGTGAGCGTCGCAGCGAGGCGCGACTGGCGGTACCGGAAGCACTGGATCCGGGTCGCGCGGATTGCGTCAACAACAACGGACTCGAACAGAGGCGCGTCGAGACGCACACTGTTGTCGCTCGTGACGTCCTGGAGCGCTTGGGCCACAGCCCGGACGAGCGCGCGGGCGAGGAGAGCCGACGACACGGGCTCGAGGGCGAGCTGGGCGAGTGACGCGCGTGCAAACGGCGACGAGACGCCGTCCGACACGACGTGGAAGTACGACGACGCGGCCCCAGCGTCCTCACTGTGGTACTCGAACGAGCGCGTGACGAACGGCGGTGGACGCTCCCACGTGTACGGGCGCCCGCCGCTCTTTGCGCGCTTCGCAGCGTCCCGTGCACGCCGTGCAAAGCCGTGGACGTTTGCTTTCCAGCTGCCTGTTGCTGGGAGCGACGGTGGTGGTGGTGGAGTGGTTGACGTGGTTGTCTTGAACGTCTCTGAGAGCGAGCGGAACTTGGCGAACCGCGTGGTCGTGGCGCTCGAGACGGACGCGAACGCGCTCGCGACGGCGCTGCGGGGCGTGCGCAGCGGCAGACGGTCCTGGAACGACGCTGCACGCCGCTTCGAGGCGGCTGGCGACGGCGACAGCGGCGCCGGCTCTGGCTCCTCTGGCGGATGTGGGGGCGTCATGGGCGGCGCCGACACTGCAGCAGAGTCTGCGGCTGTGGTGGTGGCTGCGTCTGGCGCAGCAGTCGCTGTCGCAGCGAGCACTTCTTCGTGCTCGTGGCCGCCACTCATGAGAGGAGCTGAGGAGAGGAGCGAGTGCGCTGCTCGCTACGACTGTCAGTCGCGATGCGAAATCGCCAGGTGGTGAGTTGGCTCGGCTGGCTTTTGGATGTGACTTTGCAGATGAATCGCACACAGCATACTGTAGTATAGTGAGACGTGGGAATCATTTTCATGATGATACCAGATACGGGCGGGTTTCCTGACAGCTTCACAAGGCGTTCTTGAGGTCTCTGAAAATCCACGTCGAGCCGAGCTCGACGGAAAGCGAGAAGGTGACTCGAGTTGCTTTGCTTTGCTGCCTTCCGATCGACGCACTCGTACTGTACGACGCCCTCCAGGGCCGTTTAACAGGCACTCCTGGACGCGCTCAGCACTGCTTTTATCAGGTTTCGGGTGTCGTCAAGCCGACTCGGGAGGTGAGTGAGTATAACACGAGTGTCGAGACCAGCGTCTCCGTCGCCACGAGTCTACTTACTTGTACATGTACCAGTACGCGCTCTCCAATAATTGGAGGGCGAACACACACGCCTCTGCGACTCCACGCATGGAAGCACAATTGGTGGACAATCCGACTTGGTCTTCACTTTAGTGTCCGACCATTGGAATGCTGACAGTGACGGCGGCGGCTGTGGGAGGCTCGAAGCACGCCTTGTACGAGCACGAAATGGGGAAATGACGAAAGCTGCCTACTTTCGCTGCCAAGTGACAAAACCAAGAAAAACAGACAGAACCTGCCTATTTGCCCTGGTCCAAATGACAGAATCGGTCATGACATATTCCTGCCTACTTGGGCCAACACATTGTCAAAACCAGATTACTCAGAACACCGTGTGGGACAACCCACACTACTCAGTGAGCAGAGCCAACCAAACGATAACGGATACATCAAAAGAAAGCTCGAACGACAAACGCCAAACGTGGTGAATCACAGCACAGCAGACGCTGAACAGACCGAGAGAGGACATGAAACGCGCACTGAAGCAGGTGCTCACATACACAGAGCGAGCAAGGAAGAACAAGAAGGCAGGAGCAAAGAACAACCCGTGGCCAGTAGCAAAATCGCGAAAGCCGAGGCGCATGAAGGCACGTGCTCCTGTTCGCGACTCGAAGCGCATTTATCGGGCCCCAACCATGAAACCCCACGCCATTGCAGAGTACCAGCGTCTTCTCGCTGCTAAAGCGGCTGCGTGGGCTGAGACGTAGCCTCCAGCTCAATCGAGTGACCCGCCACCTGCGTCAGCCGAGACGCAGGCTCTAGCTCAATCGAGTGATCCGCCGACTGCGTCGCCCGAGACGCTGACTCCAGCTCCGTTGATTGGACAGTCGCATGCACAACCCGAGGCGCCACATCCAACGCTGTCCAGCGAGATGCCTCCACCCGCAACAAGTGAGGTGGTCAACCTGGCGTCCAGTGACGAGAGCAGCACGAGTGAGAGCAGCGAGAGCAGTGGCGACAACAGCGGGTCTGAATCGGACGGGTGGCAGATTGAGGAGGACGATTGGCTGAGCTCGGACCACGAAGATGCCGAGCCTCGGTATGGGGACGACGCCGAGTGGCCACTTTGAAGTCCGCCGGATATCACACACTGAGAACCCAGACAACATCATCTTCAAGGATGTCGGTGCTACGGATTGGTGCCGGTGTGAGGAGCACTGCGGGCGCAGCACCTGCCCGAGTGCCGTCACCGGTCACTACTGCACGGCGCGCAGCTGCAGCATTGGCCCGAAGTGTGGTAACCATCTTCGTGGTACGTACGGGTTGCGTCTCGGCGTGAGCAAACACGGCTTGGGAGTTTTCGCCACCCATGACATCAAGCGGGGAACGCTCATCGGAGAGTACAACAGCCTTCTGTCGGAGCATGACTACAGCGGCGAGGAGACGAGGACAGGCGACTACGCGCTGGAGCTACAGGGGCGCGCGCTCTTGGGGACGATTGCCTACATCGATGCACGTGACTGTGGAGGCATGTCGAGATTCATCAACCACGCGTGCGACGCAAACTGCTACTTCTTCCAACTGCAGAATCGGCGACACCAGCGTGTTGCTGTCATCGCCGCTCGAGACATCCGCCGTGGGAAGGAGGTCACTGTCGACTACGGCGAGATCTGGTTCGAGTGTGGATGTGGCTCTCACGATTGTCGTAGTAGAAAGTCTGAGAGTGACGAGGAGTAAGGTTCGATAACATGCATTTTTACTTGGCGAGGTTGTTGGCTCAGAGGTTGTTCAGCACAACAACAGTAACGACAAATCGACACGCAAACCGGTAGTTGGTGCCGTCCTGTTGGCGGCAGTGGACTTCAACACTCTTGGTCCGACACATTGTAGTAAAGGGAGTCCGGCATACCAATCGATAGCAGGGACCAAGGCACTGGTGGCACACCAAGTCGGACGATGTGGTTGTCAAGTTTGGCGAAGAGAGGCTTCATTGAACTTAGACAAAGGTCATGTTGCACGAATGACTGTTGTGTCCACTACGCGAGCACTTGCTACACTTGTAGACCTTGCCACCACCTTCCTCGCCGTTGCTGAGGAAGCGGCGCTTCAACGGACGGCCAGACTGTGGAACAAACGGAGCTGGGAGAACGAGAGGGTTTGCGTCCACCTCACTCTCGAGTGGAATCTGCACATTGGCTCCGTCGAACGCACTTGCGTAGCTGGCGACTTGGTACTCATCACCAAATGCATTCCACACCTCGTCCATCCGGTGACGATAGTGCAATGCAGCGAGGAGGTGGCGACATGGGATGCGCCACTGGTCCATGAACACAAACGTACACGTCTTGGTGCTGGCGGTCACCCGCGAGTCACTTGAGGCATCGCGACAGTGGCGCGCACGTACTGGATATCTGGTGTCGACGCGGTGGCTGTGTACTCGCCCATCCGCCGATTCTCTGACTCGTACTTGGCATACGCTTATGGCGTCACGACTCGTCCTTCGGTCATCCACTTGGTCGCGAGCATGCTGCGGCGAAACGCGTCCTCCATCATGTTTGTCATCATCGATCGCAAGTACGCGTACGGCTCGAGTTCGCGAGTGCCATCGGTGACAGTTGCCCCGTTCTCTGACTCCACAAAGTTCGAAGTCCTCCAGCCGTACATCTGGGGCTCTTGGGATGTGCGCCGTCCAGACCAACGGTTCGCTGAGCGAAGGGAAGATGTTGGAGGCAGGAGGAAAGCTCGGGAGAACCAACCGCAATCGTCCTGCTCGAAGGCTGTCGCGCTGCCTGGGTTCAACTCTCGGAACTTTTGGAGGAGGCCAGGAACGAGGGAGAACGTCGCCTCGATGTCCCCGCGGGACGGCTTCTTTATCTGGTCAAACCGCTCTGTACACCATGCGCTTGCTGCTTCCGATTTTGACGCTGTTGTTGCCCTGCACTTGCCGGACCACAGCCTTGGCAGATATGTTGTTGTCTGCTACCACTGCAGTGCGCACAATCTGTATCTCCGTCACTTGCCGAAGAGTCGGGTTGGGCTGCGGTGTACAGTTGATGTGCGCGAGATGGCACGACGACACAAACCATGCGAGGTTGGCGTTGTCTTTCTTGTAGTCTTTGTGCTTGTAAAAGCGCACGATGAAGGGGCAGTCCGTGCTGGTGCATGCAATGAACTTGTGTGACCCCCCTGGTTCTTCACGTACATCCTCTTCATCTCTTGGAGTGCGTGCTCCAGTACGGCGTAGAGCGCTTCTTTTGACGTCGCGAACTCCATCCCCGGCTCAATCATCGTGCCTGTGTGCTTGCGTTTGCTCGTGCGCGCTGAGAAGGCGGATTTGTTTTTGAGTCCCTTGCAGTTTAAACTGAGACAACTGACCTGGTGGATGGTGTCATTCGACTGGTGGTCGTGGTAGGGTTGCCATTTTCCTGAAACGGCCTACTCCAGAATACCGTGACAAAACCTGTGTTATGGGCAGTAAAGAGGCGTTTTAGCTCGAAATATCAAATGACAGGTCAAAATAGACAGCTTTCGTCATTTTCCCGCACGAAATGAACCGCTCTCTGCGGCTCATTTGTTGCGCCAGGCGACGTCGTCGATTCGACTCGAGCGCGCGATTAACGAACGACGGACTCCGTCGGCTCGTGGCCGACGGAGCCACGAGTCTACTTACTGGTCCAAGTCTCGCCTTGCTTTGCTGACTTGGGGAAATGACAAAACAAGCCTACTGGCGGTGCCAAGCGACAGAACCAGTAAAAACAGTCAAAACCAGCCTACTTGGGACCAGGCAAATGACAGAATCAATTTCGACATTTTCCAGCCTACTTGAGCCACCACTTGTCAAAAGCAGCGTTTGTGGCACAGTGTGATGGAACGCTAATCAAACGCCAAACAAACAGCCAACCAAGACATATCCGACTCGCCAACGGTCGCAGCAAGCAAGGACGCCAGGTCGGCAACAGCGTGCAGGAAGCAGGGGCGCGTATTAACCGAGAGGGACAATGAAGCGCGCAGCCAAGCAAGTGGCGACGTACGCAGGACGCGCAGCCGAGGACAAGAAGATTAAGGCCAAGATCAACCGATGGTCGGTGTCCAAGACCCGCAAAATAAACGCGAGAGCGAGTGTTCGCGACTCCAAGCGCATCTACCAGGCACCGGTCATGCAGCCACGAGACATGCAAGAGTACGCACGACTCCGCGATGCCATACTGGCTTCATTGGTAGCAACAGCCGATGCTGTGAACTTTGTGGCAGATGCGAGTGACGAGAGCAATGAGAACAGAATCGAACGGGAGACTACAACCATGAATGAACCACCCTCCCAGCGGCATGACATATTCGACGCACCACCATGAGTGTCGAACTCAGTCCAGTCCATAGCTCAGTCTTTCAGAGATCACAGCTGCGTATTGATTGAGAGGGACCGAAGTTCGCGAAGCGCAGGATTGCCAACGCGAGCACACCATCGCCGATCCAAGTAGAGTCGGTCGCAAGCAATCGTAAAGCTGACAGAGTAGTATTGATCGAGAGGGATGGTAGTTCCTCGGGAAGGGGCCACTCAACTTAGACTAAGGTCATCTCGCACGAACGACTGTTGTGACCGCTACCGGAGCACTTGCTGCACTTGTACACTCTTCCCGGGTCGTCTTCGCCGTTGCTACGGAATTGGCGCTTGGCCGACCTTCCAGCACGGCGAACGAAAGAAGCATGCTGTACTGTCGGGTCTCCGCTGATCTCCGATTCCAGTGGAAATTGAACGGTCGCGCCATCGAACGCACGCGCTTAACTCGGGACAAGGTACTCGTCGCCAAAACGCGCTCCACACCTCTGCCATCCTCCCAAGGTGATGCAGTACCGCAAGGTAATGGCGGCAAGGTATGCACCACTGATCCGTGTAGACACACGTGCACGACCAGTCGCTGATTTTGACTCAGCGTGTCACTTGCGAGGTGCGTTCATTGCTCGGACGTAGAGGATGTCGGACATCGAGGCAGCGACTCGGTACTCTCCCATTCGCTTGTTCTCGGCAGCGACCATCTCCGTCACTTGTTTAAGCGTGGGCTTCGGCTGAGCGATGCACTTGATGTGGAAGAGCTCGCGCGATGACACGAACCATGCGTGCTCGCCGTTCCCGTTCTTGCAGTCCTTTTGCTTGTAGAAGCGAACGATGAAGCTGCATTCTGGGCTGGCGCACGCGACGAATTTGTGCGAGCCGCCTTGGCTCTTCACGCGCACGCTTTTCTTCTCGGCAAGGGCGTGGTCCTGGACTGCGTGCAGCGCCTCGGTTGGCGAGCTGAACTGCTGGCCCTTCTCAATCATGGCGTGTGCGCGCGGTTCCTCCTGGTTGCTTGGTCTTCGATTTGTATGCGTTTGTATGTCCCTCAAGGTGAAAAGCGATCGGAAGTGGCTCCGGGTCGGGTTTGATGACTGGCCACGGGTCTCCCGACCCACCCACCCGTCGCAAGAAAATCATTTGATACTCGATAGTTTAACAGAGTATCAAATCCGAATATTGGTACCTAGTGTAGAAGAAGAACCTGTCGTTCTTCTTCACGCCATCCATGCGCATGGCGTGCTTTCGCGTTTCGTGAGCGGCTCAAGTTCGGCCTTCGTGTTTCCCTCTCCTGCGTGATGGGGACCACCAAACACGCTTTCCATACGCAAGGTCTCCTTACAAACTCCTTGTGTGAGGTGATACAGTACACCCCCACACAAGTGCCATTTTGCAAACTCGCACCCGTGACAACAACGACATTCGACTACTGTAATCCCCACCCACACTCTCCGCTTCCACGCGTCGCCTCCTCCAAGGCAACGATGGCGGACGCCGCAGCCGCGCGCGTCGAGTTCCAGCGCAAGCAGCGCGACCGCAAGCGTCTCTACCGCAAGCGCCTCAAAGTGCGTCCTCCGTCGCTATGAAAACCACTCTCCATGGTCGTGTACACTCGTTCACTCCCTCCCTCCCTCTCTCACTCAGGATGACATGGCCACCATGCGCGCGCAAGTGACGGAGCTCGAGGCCACGTACGCTGCGCTCTACACACAGCGCGTGCAGCAGCAGCAGCAGACAGTGCACGCAGACGCAGAGCGCCAGCTGCGCGCTCGCTACGAAGCCGCGCGGTCCGAGATGACGCTCTTGCGGCGCCAGATCACACAGACAAAGAAGCAGCTGAGCGACTTTGACCTCTTCACCGCCTCGCTCGAGACGTACTTGAGTGGATTCCCGTCGCCGTCTCCAGCGTCGCCAGCGTCCTCAGCGTCCTCAGCGTCCTCAGCGTCATCTCCCGTCCGGTCCCTCCAGATCGACACGTCGCCGTCGCCGTCGCCGTCGGTCCCGCACATGGACGACGCTGCGTGCCAACAGGTCATTCGCGAGTGCTACCAAGCGATCGCGGCCAACAACTGGGCCGGCCGGAGCGTGAGCTCTGGCGCCGAGATGCTCGGGTGGACTGACCAGCGCTTCGTGGACGGCGGGACGCTCCAGTTTGCGCTCTCGAAGCCGTTCCGAGCGCTCGGGACAGAGTACTTGATGCAGCGGACGTGGGACATCCTCACGACTGCGCAGCACATGCGGACGCTCCAGGCGTCAACGTCCGAAGTCACGATCCTCCAGCGCATGGGCGACGACGCCGTGCTGCTCGAGCGACGCGCGCACCACCCGCACTTGAACCGCATCTCGTGCGTCCACCTCTTTGTCTTCCGCCTCCGCACAGAGAGCGGCTACATCGTTGCGTTCAAGGCCGTGAACCCGTCTGGGAGCCCGCACGAGTCGGCGGCCGAGACGACGCCGGCGTCCTCACACTCGCCCTCGCCTTCGCGTTGGAGCGACGACGACGGCGAGGGCGACGCTGACGGCGACGACACGGAGCCGAAACCCGAGCCGAAGGCCAAGCCCAAGCCGAAGCTCACGTGGGTCGAGACGATGCAGTGGTTCGTCTTTGACGAGCTCGAGCCGTCGCTCGAGTGTGCCGCCGACGGCTCGCGTGGCTCCAACGTGCTCATTGGCGGCCGCACAGCGGACCGCGACGCGTCGTACGCCAAGTTCTTCATCTTTGAGGTCGTGACGTACATCATCCGGTGGGAGAGCGCAGTGGCCGGCGCGCGGTTGCTGCTCCCGTGAGCCTTCAGTATCAACCACATGTTACGTGACGTGCGAGTACAGTACATGGTACATTGAGGAACGATACAAGGCGACACTGTCGATGGCGGAGTGCAGCTGCCACGAAACGACAGACGACAGACGACAGACGACAGACGACACGTCTCCTCTGACGCCTCTAGGCCAACGAAGACGCCGACACACGCGACCAGCAGTCGCGTCGCTGTATCCATTTCCCTTCCCCTCCCCTCCCCTCGGCTCCGTCGCGTGCCTCCTAATGTTTCTTCTGCGCCTTCACCTTGCGCGCGTGCTTGGCCGAGTTGATGTGCGCGTTGTACTTCTTCACGTCCTTGAACTTGGTCGTACACACTTTGCACACAAGCGCGGACGACGCTGTCGGCTCGTTCGACAGCTGTCGCTCGTGTGTCCGCTGTGTCGTTGTCGGACTGTCGATCGCGCCAGCTGCGAGCGGTGCTGTCGGCGACACTGAGCGGTCAACAGCAAAGATGTGGTAGTGCGCGCCAGTCGTGGACGGCGGCTCGCCCCGGAACGACGCGGGGTGCGTGCGTTGCGGCTCGTAGCCCGAGTAGATGCTGCCGTCGAACGGCTCCGTGCTGCGTCCACACAAGAGACGACCACACGAGGTCAAGACGAACGTCAGCGATCCGTCCTAGGATCAACAGCGACAGTGGACGCTCCCTCTCTCTCTCTTGCCGCCTACCGTACGAGCCGGTAGCCGCTCCCACGCGCCTGTTCCTGGACCTGCCAGCGGTTGTAAAAGAGCGTATTCCGCAGCGCCACGAGCACGTGGCCGCGTGTCGCGTGCAGGAACGGCCGGGCCGAGCCAAAGAACCCACGCAGCAGCGCCTGGTTCTTCACCACGTCTGCGTCCGTCGCGCCGCCCAAGTGCGGGAAGTTGAACACGACGGCGTGGAACGGCGCAGCGTCCCGGAGCCACTGGTCCTCACGCTCGAGGGCGGTGGCGTCGACGCCGAAGCGGACGACGGCGCCAGCGGACGCGAGGGCGTCGGCGTTCACTGTGACGTTCGGGTACTTGTCCTGCGCCTCGCGTTTCGAGTCGTAGCACGTGGCCACGATGTTGGCGCCGCCCTGAAGAAGCACACGCTCACACGCACATGGTTGGATTGGATTGGATTGGATCGATCCATTCTATGGGGAGTCGGAAGAAGGAGACGGACGTACGAGGAAGACTGCGAGTGCGAGCGCGAACGACAGGTCGCCGTCGCCCACGACGAGGATGCGCTGGCGGTCGCTGAACGGCCCGAGGTGCTTTGGGTTCGGGTTCGAGGCCGTCGCGAGCGCAAAGAGAGCGCTCGTGTGGCTCTTGGCGGCGCGCACGTGATCCGCGGTCTTCGCAGGCGTCCCCGCCTTTTTCTTTTGTATCGCGTTAGAAAAGAGCGAGAGGAGGGGGTGTCAATACAACGCTGAAGCGCAGCAATAGCCATGGTCTGTGTGCACACGCCACCTTGTTCTGCGGTCGCTTGCGCTTGCCGCCGCCGACGTTCCCGCCCTTGTCCTGCCCCATTCCGATGATGTCGGATGTCAATCAATTGACTGGTCCGAATCAAGTGTTTTTTCATCTCAATAGTGATAAAGCAAAGGGGGAACTGCCACTGAAGCGACGCTACAACTTCAACAGGAGGTTGGGAGGTTGGATCTTCGCTTCGTGCTCGTCCTACGCCTTTCCTCTCTTGTCTCGCGATTCAACGCCGTCCTCGCCTAGCGTCGCCCACTGGGTGCGACGCCGATGGACGCTGTTGCTTCAGCGGAAGAGGAGCCGATGGGCGTTGTTCCTCCACGAGGCCGGGAGGTTGTTCGGCACCGCCACGTGCGCTCGTGTGTCGGCCATGGTGTACATTTGTGCGAGGTACGGCGTCGTATTGTTGGCCACCGTCGCTGTACTCAATGAGCACAAGAAGCTCCGCGATGTTGACGCACTGGTTTGCCGTGTTCGGTACCAACAACACATTCCCACAGGCGCCTCCGGCTTCGGAGCTGAGCGCGCGGACAATGTCGTTCACAAAGGTGTTGGCCGTCATTTGAGGGGGTTGCGTCCCCAGTCACCACGGTAGCTCTGCGTGGTTCATCGTGTTTACTGCAGCCACGAACGCCGCCACGTTCACCAGGTTCCAGTCCAGTACCAATGCTATGGCCGAACCTTCCTCGCCATTCTTGAACAATTTCAATCCGACCAGTTCCATACGCACAACAGACAGCAATGTGAGCCATTCACACTGAAGCATCGAACAACTCGGAATAGTCGACACCCTTGCACACTCGACGTAACACCGGCTCGTCCGACGACGACATTTGCTCTACTGTACTAGTATTCGCTTTGAGCTCCGTGCTCGTGGCTCCTCCTCGTCTGGGATTACTGGTATGCTTGTGCGGCTGCGTGTGCTGCTCCAACTCCAACAGTTTCTGGCTGTCCTTTTCGTTCTAACAGCGTTTGATCCACGTGGATTCCCAGCCGGGTCGCAGGTGCTCCTGTTCTCTCACATTTTGAGCACCAGGAGATTGGATTTCGTGCAGACCTCTCACCTTTGACAGTGTCGGACTTCAATGGAACCCACAGATACCAGTTAATACAGTACTGGTACAAGTACTGTAGCTTGAAAGGTACAGATACATACGTAGTATTGGACCAATACTATTGGTACATCTGTACGTTGTTGTCGGAGGAAAGTATCAGTTGCACATTCGCTTCTTGTCTACATTCACTCTTCGCTACAGTGCGCTCGGACGCGCGCGCACGTCGTCCATCGACGGCGCACAGTTGTGCTCCACGAGCGCTTTAAGCGCGCTCGGCGGCGCGACTTCCGCGACGTCCAGCAGCACGCGGTACGTAATGTACATGGGGTCGCGCTTCGCGACGCCGTAGCGCGCAAACTCGCGTTCTTGCCACGCGTCCACCGGCGTGTGCGGCGCCAGGAGCGCTCCCCGCATCATGTCCATCGCAGCGTCAATCGGGAACCACTGCACGCGGTGGATCTCGGGCGACACGCGCTCTTTCTCTGCGTCCGACGCCAGGCGCCAGAACGCGCCGCTTGCGAGGTGCGTGCGCGTAAACGCGTTGCGTTTCGCCGCCAGCGTCGCGTTCACACTCTCTACCGCGTCGTCACTCATCCACGACTGGTTCTCGTCTTCGAATGCGACAAAATTAAACATGCGGTGGCGCCGCCCACGCACTGCTTTAGTGATTTTCTCGCTGAAAAAGTGGACGCGTGCACTGCTGGCGGCTGCCGGGAGGCCTAAGAACTCTTCCTGGAGCTCGCGTAGTGCTGTGTGCTCGAGTGACGCGTCGTTTTCGTCGACAACGCCACCTGGGAACTTCCACTCGCCAGGGTACCGCATCAAGCGCGTCAAAGACGGGGTTGATCGAAGCCAGTTCTTCACCTCGCCCTGCCCAAGGAACACCTCCCACGCCAGTTCGCCGCCTGCTGCGTCGCGCGGCCGCACACGCAGACACACAAGCGTCGCGGCATTCGCGATGGTCACCTCTTGCATCCGTGCAGCCGTCACGCCGACACGAGCACTGAGCACCGCCGAGAGCGCCGTTGTGGTTGGTCGACTCGGACGCTTTTTGAAAGTTGGGCAGCTCTGTCTCGAATGTGTTACCAAACACACTAATTTAGTCACCAACATAAGGGTCATTTGATACCAATACCTATATTCTGTGGCAGCATGGTATCAACTCAATACCGACTCTGATACCCAACAAAACACGGTAACTTATCAGCTCTGGTGAATCGAAGTGGCGACCTCGGGGCGGTTCGCGCGGAAGAGCGAGATGTCGCGCGACGACTTGCCTTCAAGCGCCAGCTCCGACAGGATCTTGCCAACACCGGCGTCATCTTCGCGCCGTGGCCGCTAAAGCCAGCACCGACCACCACGCGCTTCGTCTTCGTCGTCGATACCACCGAGTGGCGAGCTGGTACCGCCACCAGGTCCAGGACAAAGTGCTCGTCCGCAGTCAT
>JAASGD010000449.1:0-22406 GCA_023334115.1 Globisporangium megalacanthum
GACAGCTTGGCCGAGTGGTTAAGGCGTTAGCCTGCTAAGTTAATGGGGAAACCCGCGAGAGTTCGAATCTCTCAGCTGTCGATATTTTCGCACTCTTCACCCGCGACAACCAGGCGCTTATGCACATCACAAACATCCACGCGTTGGAGTTCGTTTGTCGTTGGACCTGGGACTTGGGAGCGTTGGCGATACGTATGCCCACCGACCTGCTGCCAACATGGTGCTGGCACCAAACACCACATCTTGCCGTGGAACCGAAGCATCGCAAGGGAAGCAAACCACTGCACAGCACATCTCACTCCTCATTCTTCACTCCATCCCTCTTTCTTGGACATCTGTCGCTCGTGTCTTCACCCAGCTGAGGCGAACGCACGCGAGTGGATTAAGGCGCTCGTTCATTTGAATATGAACTTTGCTACTGCTGCTGTGCGCTATGCTACTCGCCCTTCGGTTTACTCCAGCGACCCACGGGCGGCGCCACCTCGTCTCTCTCATCGTCTTCGCGCCACGCCGAGAGCACGTAGAGTCCGATCACAATATTCGCTACGAGGACCGCGACGCCTCCGCTATCACCCGACGCGTTCGTTCGCACAGCGTTCATTCGTTAAGTTCGGTTCGTCTCAAGTCTTCAGCTTGGCACAAAAAGCAAGCAACCGCACCTATAGACGTCCACGTTTCGCGTGCCTGGAAGATACGAAAGCAGCACTCTCAGTAGTATCTTCACCCCCCTACTCCACGCTCTTACAGCCAGAAGCGACGGTAGCACGCACCGACGCCCATAGAGCTGCGCACAGCGAAGAATGCGGCGATAGGAAGCACGCCCATGAGCACAGTGAAGAAAAGCAGTTTGCGCCAGACCATCGAGTTGTGCTCACGATTGCTGCCAATGACAGCGTCCATACGGGCGTCAGACGCTTGTCGCCCGTAGCGTGCCCAGCAACACCCCGTCCGCAAGCATAGCGCCCACACAGTGCCAGAGGACGCACCGTGCAGCGCGTGCCTGCATGCCGCTGAGACTCGCGGTGGTCTCTGTCATCATGGCTGCGATGACGCCTCGTTTTGGTGATTGTAATTGATGATTCGAATTCGAATCGACACAGCGTGAGACTCTGGACTTTTGCATACAAAGTCGCAGTCTCAACGTGGCACCCGACCGTCATTCTTGGACATGACGCACGCAGCGGAAGTGGCCGATCGTCTCGTAGCACGGCGAGCGCGTCTGGGGCCGTTCTGTGTTGTCGAGCCGGTGCGCCACCACCTGCGGCTGCAGAGCTACTTCCAGCTCGCGCGCCAGCTCTATCGCCAGTCGGAGGTCTACTTCGCACAGCGAGCGTGGGACACTGCGTGCGTCGCTGCTCCTTGCTGATTGGTGTGGCGAACAGAGCGCACGCTCGGTGCTCATGGGCGGCTTGTGCACCCTGCTGAAAACTACTGCGTGCTGCGTGTGCATTCTTCTTCTGTGTGCACGCGCGGCAGCTACGTGTTTCTCGCCAAGTTCATCAAGTGCGTACTAGTCCTGGACTTGTAGGAAGTAGGTAGAGGAGAGACACAAACACAACCGCCAAGGTCAAGGAGGCGACTCACGATGCGGATGGATGGCGTGCAGCGCAGACTGTGCTCCAAGGTGATCGCTGCACACCGCGACTATGAGCTCCCGCTGTACACGAAGGAGCGCGAGTGGGTGCGCGCGGTGCGTTCACTGGGAATGGAACTGGGGGGGGGCGCCATTGAAAGGCAGGCGGTCGGGAAGGAAGGTCTTGTCGAATCGGAGCCGATCCGACTAACTAACAGGTGTCATGGGTGCGATGGGTCGCTGCTGTAGCAAGCGAAAGACGGCTACACGCTCTTTGACGCGATCCTGGACGGCATGGAGCAGGAGGAGCTCGAGCTGCTCGAGTACGAGCTCGAACTCGAGCGCGACGAGCAGCAGAAGCAGCAGCCGAGTGTCATCACTCTGGCGACGCCGTCCGCGACAGCGGGTATGTCGCTGGAAGAGCGGCTTGCTGCGCTGCGACTGCGCCAGGCGGCCGCGAGCGAGAGCGCAGCTGCTGTGCTCTCAACCGGCGCTGCTGTTGTCGCCCCAGCGAGTACGACGAGTACTACTACGAGTCGTGCTGCTTCTACAACTGCGGCCAGTAGCTCCCGAGCGACAGTGCCGACAGTTACGTCGTTCCAGCGCTTCAGCGACCGAGGCAGCGCCGCCCAAGCCCACACACACTCGTCGGGGACCCGCCGAGAGCTCGACAAGGTGCCTACCTACCTCCCTACGTTCCTCTCTCGCTGCTTCTTCTTTGCTCCAAGGAGCTTGCAAGGTGTGTAACTTGAGGTTCATGTGGTAAACGCGACAGGCGTCCAAGAGCAGCAGCGTGAGCTACCCGTCGGTCGGCAAACCGTCGTGGATCACGGCCTCCGAGACGTCCACGAGCGCAGAAGCGACCACACAGCGCCGCCCACCGCCTGCGAGCCGCCAGCGGTCGATCGAAGCGATCGATCGGCTTGCGAGGTTCGTGCGAGTCGGTCGCTTCGCACCACTTTGGTCTCTGTAGCTCCTCCGAACGCTCACGTGCTTGGCGGTTGTGGTCGGCTCCTTCCTTCTCGCTCTTGTTGGTCGAACGCAGCGGGAAGATTCGCACGCTCGAGGTGCCGACGAGCCTCATAGCCGAGTTCATTGCACTCGCCGAGCCGAACACTCGCCAGGCGCCGTACGGGATCGAAACGTGCGGCATCCTGGCGGGCGAATTGGTGCGTTCGTGGTCCTTTCCAGCTCTCTCTCTCACTCGATGCTCGACCGGTGGAGGCGTGCGACTCGGTCATGATCCATGATGATGGGATGTGCGTCTGTGTAGCGCGGCTCGAACCTTGTGATCACGACGCTCGTGATCCCGAAGCAGCAGGTTCGTTGCGACGATGCTATCTGGTGGTGCTGGGAGTGCGTGTGTGTTGTCTCCTGACTGTGGTGAGACGACGGGTGTGTGTCCAGGGCTCGTCCGACATGTGCTACATGACGAACGAAGAGGAGCTGTTCGACTACTGTTTTGGCCACGACCTGCTCACGCTCGGCTGGATCCACGTACGTACTGTACTCTATGCGCCTCTAGCTAGCAACTCTCGAGTGACCGGGAGACGCTGACGCCGCTTTCATGCACGCACTCGGGACGCGTCAGACGCATCCGCGCCAAACGTGCTTCCTGTCGTCAGTCGACATCCACACGCAGTGCGGCTTCCAGTCGATCTTGCCGGAGGTGCGAGGGAGGGTGTGGTCCTGTCGTGACTGGGTCCTGTAGTCAGTCGTTAGGAGCACAACGGACCGTCCACTCTTGCGTGCTGACGAGTACCATGGACGTCAGGCGATCGCGATCGTCGTCGCTCCAACCGATCGCCAGCGCAAGTGCGTACGCTTCCCGTTTGCCTCTGTTGCCGCTATCTCTTCCCAGCGTCCTCACCGTCCCTCTCACGCTCCTCTTCTATTCCCCTGTCGCTCTACCACTCCAGTGTCGGCGTGTTCCGCTTGACAGAGCCAAGCGGCCTCCAGCTCATCCAGAACTGCAACCTCACGGGCTTCCACGAGCACCCGAGCAACGTCCAAGTCTACTCGGACGCGCTCGACTGCGACTGGAGACGCCACGCGCCGACCACCCTCGTAGACATGCGCTAAGCAGCCGTGAGAAGCCAGTCGTGAGAGACGCAGTGCGTTCGTTCGCTCCTCGCTTTCCGAGAACGAAACGACAACGTCCATCGCGTACTGCAGCGTTTTGAAACACAACTATGCTCTCTTGAGCGACAGCAGCACGCTTGGGACTGGACTGCGATCCACTGCCTCCCTCTCTTCCTAGCGCCGGCTGAGACGGCGCTGCTCGACAATCGCGTCTCGGATCGAGCGCTGGACTGTGCGCAGCTCCTGCTTGCTCGACTCGAGCGCGCCGTGCTCGTTCAGGATGCGGATCGCAAAGCTTAAGTGCGACAGCTTCTGCTCGTTCGTGAGCGCCGCGAGGTCCGCAATGGCATCCACGTGCGGCGGCTGTTTACTCACTGGTAGCGGAGGCTGTTCCGGTTGCGGCTGGGAAGGCGGCGGTTGCTGCAGCTGGTCAGGCATGGCATGCTGCTGTAGTTGTTGCGCAAACGACTGCTCTTGGTACTGTTGCTGTTGCTGTTGGTGGTGGAGCTGTTGAGCAAAGTGGTGGTGGTGCTGCTGCTGGTGGAGCAGCGGTGGAGCTGGCGGCAGCTGCTGCTGCTGGGCAAACTGCGACGCAAACTGCGCGACCAAGTGGGGTGGGAATGGCTGCTGCTGCTGCTGTTGGTGGTGCGACGGCGGCGGCTGGAGGTGGTGTGGCAGCTGCATCTGGAGCTGTAGATGCGGCTGCGGCTCGAGCATCTGCGCTTGGTCGACAACGTTGAGCGCTGTCGTCTTGACTGTCGGTGGCGTCTCGACTGGCGCTTCCGCCTCAAACTCGTTCTCGATCGCACAGTCGGCAAAGTCCTGGATCGCCACGCCTGCGTGCACGTCGTTCTCGCCGTCGGGGTTCAGCATCTCTTCCATCGTGAGCGGGTTCGCGAGACTGAGCCACTGAATGTGCTTGTAAATGTCGTCTTCGACCTCGTCTTCGAGCTTCATCCGGCGCTTCTCGAGCGGCGTGAGCGCGTCGCCGCCAAAGATCCGCGTCTTGGCCCAGCAGTGCTGGATCAGGTCTCTCGAGATCTCGGACCAGCACTGCTTGACCCACCGCATGGCTTCGAGCTGCGTGACGGCAAATATGTCGCGCTGGCTCTGCTCACTCCGGTCGAGCGCGTTCACAAAGTGCGCGAGGCGGTACCGGCGTTTGAGCGCCTTCACGACGCCGCTGTTGAGCGGCTGGAGCTTCGCCGTGCCTTTCACGGCCAAGAACGCGACTTTCACGTGCGTGAGCTCGAGCCCCACGACGACGTGGGACACGGCACTGTCGACCAAGAGCACCACGTGGCGGTTTTCATCGCGCATGCGCGAGTTGAACGCTTGGACCCAGCGCTGGAAGAGCAAGCCGTTCATGAGTCCTTTCTGGTTGTGGTAGTACTGGAACCCGAGTTCCGGTGCGAGCTTGTCTTGGAAGCTCTTGGGCCGCAGCGCTTTGCCGACAAAGAACGGCTCGACGCGGTCGCTCCCGTCGCCATTCACAGCGACCACGACTGTGAGCGTCGCACGGGCCGGCGTTGGAGCGACAGGAGACGCCGTGTCCAGGTCAACAGCCACTGGTGCCGGCAACAGCTGGTCCAACGGCATGTTGTAGTAGAGCCCAAACTCGTCCATGTGGTACACGTCCCGTGGTGCGTACGCGCTCACGAGCAGCTGGAGGTCAGCGAGCGAAAAGTAGTCGGCGAATGGCACGAGCGGCGCGGGGACTGACTCCGGCAGCAGCATGGGCGGGAGGCTGTCGCTGAACGACGTCGCGCCAGTCAGCTGGTGCTGGTGGAGACTCGCGGCGCTCTGCTGCGGCGCAGCTCGCTTGAGCTTCTTGATACCGTAGCGGTCCTGAAAGCCTGCGAGCCAGCCGTTCGAGAACGCCATGTCGACGTCCCCACGCGGGTGCAAGAGCTCGGCAAACGTCGCGGCCTGTTTCTTGATGAGCTCCCCCGAGACTTTGAGGCCTTTGTGGAGACAGTAGAGGACCCAGTTCCCAAGCGCGCGGTCGAGCTCCGGGTTCTTGAGCACGCGGCGGCGTTTGCACACGAGGTCCTGCGCATTCATGCTCTGGAGGAGCGCGCGCTTGCGTAGAATGTTGGAGATCGTGGCTTGGCACGGCGCTTTACTGAGCGCAAACGTGCGCTGGGCCCACGCACAGAGGTCTTTCTGGCTCATGGTCGGGTTCTCCTGCGAGAACGCGCACAGCCGGAGCTTTTCTTCGTTCGAGAGGTTCCCGACGCCATCGCGACGGCGGTTCATAACGGGTGGGCGTGACAACGCCGACGATGAACGAACGGGCTTTGAAAGGTGACGCGAGGCGGCTTCGGGCTTGGGCTTGGGCGGCGGATTCAAAAATGCAAACACCGTGAAAGAGGGAGAACAACAGCGAGTGTGATAGTGAAGAAATGCAGCGACCGAGATGGCGGCAGGAAAATCAAGTTGTGAAAGGAGAGGCAACGAGGGATTCGAATGAAGACTAGGGAATGGCTCGGAAGAGTCGAATCGTGGGCGTACTGGAGCTCCCCACTCTCACTCTCTCAACACTTCAGCGTCGTTGGGACTGGTGAGTTAGTCGGACAACGACAGCGACACGCGTTGGCTGGATCGCGAGTCCCGACAACGACCCACGCTTCCGCTCGCTCGAACAGCAGCGCTTTAGAAATCGTCCGCGTCCAGGTTCAGCAACACCTTCTCCATGCCAGGCTTGAACGCCGGCTTGCCCAGGAACGGACAGCTGCCGCACCGAAATGCGTCGCCCTTGAAGCACTGGAGAGCCCAGCGACACACGCGTCCGTCAGAGTTTACTAATCATCACAACCCGCAGTCTACAGTTCAGAGAGCGAGTGACGTACGTTGCCGCAGCCCGAGACCATCTGCGAGAGCTCCGTGTCCGACACCACGGGCTTGTCCTCTTCGTCCTTGAGCCTGTGTGGAGCAGCACAACATGTCACAATCCACCCACATCTCCATTATCGTCTCTCAACCTGCCGCTGTCGACAAAGGCGCGTCCGTACCCGCACGTGCAGTTCTTGCACGCCCGTTTCTTGCCGCCGACAGTCGGTCCGCAGTCGCTCTTCGCTGCCAAAAGCACTTCGTCCGTATCGTCGAGCAACGTGTCCTAGAACAAGCAATTAGAATTAGTACCACACCTGTGTGGTACACACAAATACGCAATCATCGCCTACCTCGTCAATGATGTCGTCATCATCCTCGCCATCCTCGTCAAACTCATCGGCGAGCACCGTCCACCTGCCGCGACCATCATTCCCGAACGGCTTAGCTATCAAAAACCACCCAAAAGCTCCAAACCAAACGTCTTTGTACGCACTTCTTCACCGGCAGAGCAGCGCTCGTCGTCGCGGCCACCGGCTTTTTGGAAAGCGACAGGGCGGCGCCGGCTGTAAATGACGGCTTCTTGGACGAGTAGCAGCGCGTGTTCGCTGCTTCTGGGAAGAACGACGCAGCGTCGGCAGCATCCGAGTCTGCAGCCTCCACGAAGCCCGCAATCATGAGCGCCATCAAGATGGAGCTCTGCACACACGACACAGGTCAGTACGTCTGGCGTTTACAGACGACCACCACTCTGTCGCACCTTTGCGTCCTCGGACGCGTCCGCTACGAACACGTGCAGCGCGCCACCGGCCTTGACAAGAGGCGACAGCGCCTGCAACTCCGTCGCGAGGTCGTCGGCTGCCTCGTTATAGGACACGACTGCGTCGAAACTGCCGCTCGCGACCGCCGCTGTCTGTGCGACAGTCGTGCCCGTCGCCACTGGAAGAAGCGCGACGCTCGTCACCTGTGGCTGCTGGCTCTGCAGCTTTACGGCAGCGGCCTCTGCGGCGGTGCCTGTCTGGCGCGTGACGATCGCGACGGCGCCGGCGAGCGAGAAGAAGGTCATGGTGGTGGGGCGAGTGGCTGCTGCTGGTTCTGTGTGCGAAAAGCAAATGGCTGAAACTCGCGTCGTCTCGAAAGTACTATACAAAAGTCCAGTACATTTTCCTTGTTAAAAACGTGAAGGGAGACATAAATCGCCAGAAAATCGTCCACTTTTTTTTGCTCAGTTGAGATCAGAAAGTTGCACAGATTTGATGAAGATTGTGTACAGTTGCTCCGATGACCACTGCTTCATGCGAGGCTCACAATGAGGTCCATGCCAAAGATGGTCGCGCTCGACACCACACTCCTGTACACGACGACGATCGCTCATGTTCTTGATGCACAAGACGTACTGAAGTCGTTTAGTCTGCTGTTGAGTATCGAACCTTTGCGCATCCAGACAGCGGAGACGGTGACATTCGCGTCTGGAGTCCGAGCTTCTGCGCTGGATTCCGGCGAGCTGAACGTTAGAGAGCGCTGCTGCACTGCAGTGGGTTTTAACCTGGGGTTAAAACACTGTCCACTTGGGCTTATTGTGCACACAAAACTCCAAAAATGAGCACACATGCGCTGCGACGAAGTAGGTCGTTGCGGCTGCGTCGATGTCGACACGTCTCGCAAGTCTGAAGACGAACGAGCGCAACGCCATCTCCTTCTTGAGAGCCATCTCATTTGAGAACACGCAGAGATCGGACCAAGTTCACGCTGACTGTCCCCGTTCGATCCGGTGTACGGCTCGTTCAATTGTGCTCGCTTCTCGGACGAGCGTGCGCACACGTCGCAGTCGTTCGCCCGCTTCAGCTTTAAACTCTGACCCGAATATCAAGCTCAAACTATTATAACTTCAAGTATAGAAGGTATGACAAGGCTTTACTCTAACAACCATCTAATCTTGATACTATACTTTCTCGACTTGAGTCTACTTGTTTGGCAGGAAAGATCCGCTCATGTTGCCATTTGTAATTTTGCTCTCCAGCACACACATCTTCACCTCCGAGGGCTGGCGCTCGAGATGGAGACGCGCTCGAGGCTTATCGCCGCTATCTCCACGCTCATCGCCACGTACGTCGCGTACCTGCTACTGGACGTCGGCGGTCCGACGCTCAACGTCTTGGGGACCGTACCATGGGCCACCAACGCGTCGACAAGTGGCGACTTCCGAGCCCTCGGCGCTTCCACGCACCGCTCGAGCGTCCACGACCTCGTACAGCCGCTGCAACGCATCGCATTCGGCTCGTGCAGCGACCAGAGCATGGAGCAGCCGCTCTGGAAGAACATTACAGCGTATGCACCGGAGCTGTGGCTCTGGATGGGCGACAACGTACGTTCGGTTGGATGCTTGCGTGTGTGCGTGCGTGTTCTAAGGATGCATGCGAATGACTGGCTGTACGCCGACAGATTTACGCGGACAACAAAGAGGCGCACGAGCCGTTGCCGGCGTCGCCCACCAAGATGTTCGTCGAAGCCACTGGCGACGTGCTCCGTCAGCGCTACTCGTGCGTAGAACGCATTCTACTTGCTCGCTTTCGTAGATGAGAAGAAGGCACCTCCTAACTGCGGTTGTTACTGTTGTGTGGCGCCTGAGCAGGAAGCTGCTGGCGCATCCGGACTACCGTGCGTTCGTGAAGACGACGCCAGTGATTGGCATCTGGGACGACCACGACTTTGGGATCAATGACGCGCACAAGGGCTACACGCATCGTGAAGAGAGCCAGCAGATCTTTCTGGACTTTATGAACGAGCCCATGGACTCGCCCCGTCGCAAGCAAGAGGTACTGTACATATCGTACTTACTGGGGATGTCAACTCAATCTACCTTTTCATTCGAATGGAATGAATGACGCCATGGTAATTGGTTAATTCTCGCAGGGTATCTACACGTCGTATACAGTCGGCGAAGGCGAGCAGACGGTCAAGTTCATCCTCGTGGACAACCGGTACAACCGCGATACGTACGACACGGAAGGCGGGGACCTGCTCGGCGCGGCTCAGTGGACCTGGCTCGAAAATGAGCTCATGACGTCGACCGCCGCGTTCAACGTGATCGTCTCGGGCATCCAGGTCCTCGCAAACGACCGCTTCAACTTGGCCGAAGGCTGGAGCCGGTTCCCGAACCAGCGCGAGCGCCTGCTCCAGCTCATCTTGGCGTCCAAAGCGAAAGGCGTGATTCTCCTGAGCGGCGACGTCCACTTCTCCGAGATCAACCAAGTCGTGTGCTCGGGCGGCGAGAACATCATCACGGAGATCACAAGCTCCGGCATGACGCACAGCTGGGTACGCTTGCTTGCTTGCTGACGCTAGCTCGCTGGTTATGGTGGGAAGTGGAGCAGAACTCTCACGCTCGAACTCTCTCTCTTGGCTTGTCCAGATGCAATTCCACCGACCCGAGATCAAGTTCTTCCCAGCACTGCTCTTCACGTTCGCGAACCTTCTCCTGCCGTGGGAGTTCCGGCCGACGCACGACGCGCTCTACGGCTACATTAACTGGGGTCAGATCGAGTTTGACTGGACGCGCAAGCCCTTCCCGGTCGCGTCTGTGCAAGTGCGCGGCCGCGACAACGCCGTGAAGCTGCAGTACGAGTTCACGTCCAAACCAGTGCACTCGGCGTCGCCGGCGGAAGAAGCAGCCGCGTGCCGACCGACGCGTGAGATGGCGACGTGGAAGCGTGTGCTCGGGCAGCTCGCGTTCGCTGGTGTCGTCGGCTTCTTCCTCCTCTCGCTCGTGGTGAACGGCGTCGTTGCGCTCTGGCTGGCGTGGTTCTTTACGAGCACACTCGTGGCGCTTGTTGGCCGGTCCGGGAAGAAGGTGCTGGCGGGTGACAAGCACGCCAAGCTGGAGTAGACGACACACCCACACAAGTGTGTGTGTAGATGATACATGGCTGCATTCAGAACGAAATAGATGAGAAGATACACACGCGCCTCTCTTGCCCTTCGGCCTGCTCGCTAGCATCGCCAGCATGGTGAGCCAGTGTCGACGTCGGCCGGCCGGTCTGGACAGTGTGATGATACGAACTTCCAGGTCGGTACAGTATCCTCCAGTCCTATTTCTGGATTCAACAGAGCATTCAGTACTGGAAGTACGACAGCCGTAGATAATCCGAATATACAGTACTGGAAGTACGACATTCGTAGATCATCACAATATACAGTACTGTGTCCGACAGTGTAACGGACCCGCTGCAGCCGATGCGGAATGTCGTCGAGCAGCACCGACATGCGCAGCTCTTGCGTCGCGTCTACGAGAAGCGCGTGGCGGCTATTGACGCGCGCGAGCTGGAGCTGCGGCGAGAGAACGCCTTGCGCGAAGAGATCGCGAGTACCTTGAAAGACTTTGTCGCGACTGCGCTCCAGAGTCGGTACCGCGGGTGGCGGGGCCGTTGCATCGCTGCTGCTGCACGGAGACGCCACAATGCAGCGATCGAAGTCCAGCGCATCGCTCGTGGGCTCGCGGCAAGACGACTCGCCGCACGCGAGCGGCGCAAGCAGCGGCAGGTCCTCCACAGTCCCGTCGCGCTCCAGCTGCTGCTCGCGCGCTCGCGGGTCGTCCGCACGGTCCGCAACTGGCAAGAGCTGCTTGACACGCACACGAACGAGCACTTTTACTTCCACGTCTTCACGCACGACTCGCAGTGGCTCCCGCCCGAGCCATTCGCTGACTTCCTGCGCTGTGTATGGCCCGCGTGCGCTTTCGTCGCCAAGACGGTCCACGAGATCCACGAACACGCCCGTACGCTCCACGTCTGGTACTGTCCCGTGTGTATGGCGAAAGTCTCGACGTGGACGTTTCCACAGTGCCCCGTGTGCGAGAGCGTGTGCAGCCACGACCCGACGACAGGCGAGGTCGTCGGTCCTGGCGAGACACACGTCCGTGTCGTCGCCCAGGCAAAGGACGCAGAGGACGACCTGCGGCGACAGAAAGAGGAACTACAGCAGCACCGGATGGCAGTCTGGGCCGAGCGTGCAGTGCAGGAAGACGCTCTCCACGGCCGCTCTCGACGCAAGAAGAGCCGTCTCGGATTCGGCGGCAAGAAGGCGCTACAAGCAGCGGCTTCATCGATGACTCCGGGAGCCAGTGGCAGTGGCCCTGCTGCGAGTTTCTCAGAGGACGACGCTGAGATCGCTGCACTAACTGCGCTCGACCCAAGTCTTGCGACGATGAAGTGGGTCACAGCAGTTCACCGCCACGCGCGCGCGAGTCGCGTGTGCGCAAAGGCGCTCCTACCGTTCGGGAGCCTGTACGTCGGCGACATTCGTCCGCGCGACCGGCGGTTCGACGGCTTTGGCGAGATCTTGTATGCCAACGGCGGGAGGTACGTTGGCCAGTGGAAAGACAGCGAGCGGTCGGGGCGAGGCATCTACCAGAGCGCAGGCGGGAGCGAGTACATTGGCGAGTGGCGTGCGGGCAAGAAGCACGGCGTGGGGATCCACACGCTGGCGACAGGCGAGCGGTACATTGGACAGTTTGTCGACGGCAAGCAGCACGGACTCGGCGTGCTCTTTGCTGCGAACGGCGACTCGTATGAGGGCGAGTTCGTCGCAGACCGGCCGAGCGGTCACGGGAAGTTCAAGCGTGTGAACGGCGATCGGTTCGTAGGGACGACAGTCGGCGGCCAGGCACAGGGGCTCGGCATCCTCGCGAGAACCGACGGCGAGGTGTACAAGGGACAGTGGCTGGACGACTTTCGCCACGGCCGTGGCGTCTGCTTCTACGCGAACGGCGCTGTGTACTCGGGTGAGTGGTGGCGCGGTCGTTGGAACGGCACCGGCGTGTACGTCTCAAGCGAGGGTATCCGGTACATTGGTGCGTTCGCGAACGGCGAGCGGCACGGAAAGGGCAAGCTCGTGCTGGACAACGGTGACGTGTTCGACGGTTACTTTGTGCACGACGCGGCCCACGGCAGCGGCGCGACGAAGGGAACCTACCGCTTCCATGCGAGCGGGAACACGTACACTGGTGGCTGGGCGGCCAACAAGCGCGAAGGCAAAGGCCGCTACGTGTTCCGGGACGGCGGTGTCTTCACTGGGTACTTCCACGATGACCACGCGCAAGGCTGCGGGACGATGGTGTACGCGAACGGGAACGAGTACAAAGGCGAGTTCGCCCATGCCGAGAAGCACGGTGACGGCGAGTACCACTGGCGGAACGGCAGCGTGTACACGGGACAGTTCGCACACGGACTCATCCACGGTGTGGGGACGATGGCGTACGCGAGCGGCCACCGCTACGAGGGCCACTGGGAGCGCAACAAGAAGCACGGTGTCGGCTTGTTCGTCTACCGGAACGGGGATGTGTACGAAGGGGACTGGGTCCAGGGCCACCGCCACGGCCGCGGCAAGTTCACGTGGCACCCAGAGACGCCGCTCCAAGAGAGCTACGACGGCGCGTGGGACGCGGACCGACGGCACGGACGTGGGACGTACTGCTACGCAGATGGCACAGTGTACGACGGCGAGTGGGTGTTCGGCAAGCGAGAAGGCAGCGCAGTCTTCCGGTGGCCGAACGGCGACGTCTACGACGGGCAGTTTGTGAATGAAATGCAGTACGGCGTCGGTAGCTTCTCGTCCGCGAGCACGGGCGATGTGTACGCAGGCGACTGGGTCGAGAACGTTCGGGAAGGACGGGGGCGGATCGTGTACGCAAGCGGCAAAGTGTTTGAAGGCACGTTCCACGACGGCCGGCGGCATGGTGATGGCGTCGTCACGTATCCGGACGGGAACCAGTTCCGCGGTTCGTGGCACCGCGACAAGCGACAGGGCGGCGGCTCGTACGTGCTCATTGTCGGCGAGAGTGCGGACGGAGCCAAGAAGGAGACACTGAACATTCGGGTGTTTGGGTATTGACGACGGATCAATGAGCGTTCCGTTTGACTTGCTTGGCTCAGCTTAGTAGATGTAGTCGTACGGCGTCATGGTGCCTTGGCGCATCTGGAACTCGCCAAAGAGGTCGGTCTCGAGGGGCTCGTTCGTACGCGAGACGATGCCGCCTGCGTACCCGCGCAGGGCTTCGTCGAGCATAGTGAGGTCGAGTGTCTGGACTTCGTCAAACTTCTCGAGGTTGATGCGGCAGACCTTGCCAGAGAAGACGCCGCCGTCAAAGAACGGCACGAAGAAGCCGTACTTGCCCGACACGAAGCCGCCACTGAAGCCACGAAGCGCGTCGTCCGGGCGGTCAGGGACCTGACTCCGGTACGCGCTCGCGAGGTCCAGCACAGCCACGCCTTCGGCCGAGAACTTGGTCGTGTCCAGTCGCGCCACCTTGCCGGACTGCGTCTTGGAGCCCGGGCTGTAGTACCTGGCGCGGCTCGGGACAAAGAAGACAAAGTGTTTGTACGCGAACCCGCCGCTAAAACCACGGAGGTCGCGGTCGACGACAGCGAGGTCGAGGTACGCGACGGAGGAGAAGTCGCGGAGGTCGACGCGCGCCACGACAGACCCGTACGGATTGAGCTCGCTCGGCGTCGGCACGCGTCGTCGCATGTACGGGACCAAGAAGCAGTGGTTGGCGACTGCCAAGCGGCCGAACGGGCAGTCAGTTAGGCAGGTAGTCCACATGCTTTCCCAGGAGCTGATTGGGACGAAAGCGCACCGCGTGCTGCGCCACTGAAGCCCACGAGTTCGGGGTGGACCTGCGTGAGGTCGAGCGCTTCTGCCGTCGCGAACGTCGTGAGGTCGACGCGAACGAGCACGCCTGAGTTGCTGACAGGGAACTCGCGGAGGTTCGTTGTCGTCTCCTGAGCCGTAAGCGGCCGGAGCAGCGGCACCAGGTACGCGTACTTGTTGTCTGGAAACACCACCCACACACTAGTCAGTCAAGTCAGTCCATGCGTCGCGCGTTCGAGCCACGCAAGGTACCCAACGACGGACACGTAAATGCAGAGCTGAAGCCGACAAAGCGCGGGTCGATCGCTGCGAGGTCGAGGACGCGCACGCCAGTGGCGTTGAACGTGTCGGCGCGGACGCGCACCATCTTGCCTAAGAGCCCACGCTCGTTTTCGCGCGGGACAAAGTACGCGTACGTGCCGTCTGTGAACGACGACGCGAAGCCGCGCAGCGCTGGGTCGATCGTGGTGAGGTTGAGCCGCTCAATGAACGGCGTACTGGCGAACGTGAGTGTGAGGATGCGGACGACAGTGCCGAGGTAGCTGTTGCCGTTAAAGTACGGCGCTAAGTAGAGGTATTCGGCGTCCTGGAGGACGCGCTTGGGGCTGCCAAACCCCACGTGCTTGGCGTGCGGCGAGTACTGGGCCTCGAACACGAGACGCCACTTAAGGACAGTGTAGTTCGGGTCGTCTGGCGCCGGCTCTGTGTACGTTTCGTTCACGAATGCAGTCGATGCAAAGCCAGTGAAGCCGCCGACGAAGCCCTGGAAGTCCGGATGAACCGTCGTGAGGTTCACGACGCTGACCTGACCGCTGTACGGTCCAATGCCCATGGTCGACTCGTAGTCGCTGAACTCAAGGAACCGCGCTGGCCGAGGGCGTTTCTTGCCTTTCACGTCGAGCTGGAGCCGCACGACGCGACCGTGGAACGCGCTGTTGAAGTACGGAACCAGGAACGCGTACTTGGACGCTGTCGTGATGCGAAGACGCGAACGCAAGAGCAAGCAGGTCAGGACAAGGACGAGGGACGATTCGGCTACCCTACCAGACTGTCAGCGCACCGTAGATGTTGAACGCGTTCGACGCGACGACAGTGCTACTGTTCATGCCGTCCTTGACTGCGATTGCAAAGATCACACACGAGAACGGCGGGAGAACAATGAGCTCACTAGTCTTGGCAGCGCTGAACTCCTGGCCAGAGCCAAAAAAGCCTTCCGAGGTCGCTATCAGCGCTGCAGCGGCGGCCAGCGGCTCGACCCGGTAGTAGATCACAGCGCCGAGCTTGCTCGTAAAGAGCCGCACTGCGACTTGCGTTGAGAACGAGCCACCGTTCGGCTCGAGCTCGGGCGGCGGGAGCTTGCCCTGCCACTCGTAGTATACGCCGGTGGGGAAGCTCAGGAACGCCTCTGGATGCGCGTAACGGTCTGTGTACGAGACGTAGCACGTGGACGTCGCAGTCTCATAGTCGAACGACAGGCAGCGCGCATCGGCGATGCACTGAGCCGCGCACTTGGCTGGACTGGAGCTCCCGAACGTGCCGCCTTCAAGGAAGCCACGCATGCCTTTCGCTTGGACAGCACGGAAGCTGTCAAGTGGTGCGACTGCTGCTGGTGCGAGTCTCCGGCGGCGGACGGCAAGTTGTGTATAAGGGAGGTCATCGTCAAAGAGGAGCTCGGGAAGCGACGGCCGTTCACAGTACCCAGACTCAGCGAAGAGCCTGGACGATTGCAAGAGAGGAGTGAGTGAGACCGTGGGTTGTCGCTTTCAACAGGGTCTGTCCAGTCCGTCAGCACACGCACGCTAGTGAAGAGCCTGGTGGTGAGCAGTGGCTGCGTTCGATGAACATGGCCACTAGGACCGCGGCGACAAGTGTCAGGCCGACACAACGCATCCTCAACGCGTTGTGACGAGTCGACAAGTCTGTGTAAGTGGTCTCTATTTACATAACCGGCGCGACGACCTCATGCTCTGCCTCTGGCACCGCCGTTGGCGACGGTGGTTGACTACTGCTGTTGTTGTCCGGCAGCAGCAGCTCGGTCTCGCTCTCTGAAGCCTCGGGCTTGCGCTGGTGCTGCCGAGTCAGCGTGCTGTGCTTCCTCCCGAGCGACGGCGCACTGCTGTCGAACGGCGCGACGCGCTCGCCAGTCGACGCACGGCGCAGGCTCTTCTCGATCGATGAGTTCGCCAGCTTTTTGAGGGACGAGAGGGGTCCGCTAGCACCGCTGGTGCTGCTGCTGCTGCTCTCGACGAACGAGCTGGGCGAGTGTGGTGCGAGCTGCGCGGTCGTCGGCTCGAGCTTAAGCGGCGAGACGACGTTCTTCGAGCTGTGCGCTTTCGTCGCCTTGAGGATCTTGCCTGGCACCGCCATCATCGTCTTGGCTTTCGATGTGGCTTTCGCTTTTGCAAGCGGCTTCCCGAGCTTGCAGCTCGGCTCCTCTCGCTTGGCAGCTCGTGGCAACTTGGACTGTGGCGCATCGACCGCTAGCTCCAGCACCGGCTTCTTCAGCTTGCTCTTGTCCGGCACTGACGGCTTCTCGGGCGTCTTTCCAGTCTTCTTAGCTGCTGTTGTGGTTGGTGCTGTCGTTCTCGCGGCAGTGCTCGTCGACGCCTCGCTGTCGGCGCCTGTCGGCTTGAGTTCCACGATCGCACTTAGACTGACCGAGCGCGTCACAGGCGACAGGCCGAGACTCGACCCACTGCGGCCAGGGATCTTGGACGTTGCGTCTCCCTTCTTTGCCAGCGATCGCTCGGGCGTCTCGGGGCCTGCGACTCCCTCGCTCGCTCCTTTCCCAGAAGCGGTCTTCCCGCGTCCTGGCAACCCACTGAGCAAGTCGACAGACGAATGGCTGCGCACTGGCAGCTGGCTCTTCTGCTGCTGGAGCTTGTGCTGCCGCTCTTCTTTCAGCCGGCGCAAGTCGTTCTCTCGGTCCGCCTTTGTCAAGGCGACGCTGAACTCGTAGACGATGCTGAAGAACTCGCACGCACCGGCCATCGACGCAGCACTGGGCGGCCCCGTGCTGGTGGCAGACGCCGCTGTCGGCTCGTCTGCTTCCGTGTCCTTGTCGAAGCGCTGCATCGTGTCTTTGAGCAGCTGCATCGTCATGTCGAGGTCGCGCTTGAGCGCCGCTGTCGTCGCACTCGCACTGCTCATGAAGTCGTCCATGACTTTCACAAAGAGGTCGCATGACTCCTTCGCTTCGATCGCGTTCTTGAGCTTCTGTGCGCTCAACTCCGCCCCGACGTTCTCTGTCACTTCCGCGACCTTGGCCATGTCGCCCTGGAGCTCGGGGATCGGGATGTTCTGCACGTCGTAGAGCGACGCGAGCGCGTCACTCAGTCGCACGAGGTTCCCTTTCTTCACGCGGAGCATGCGCGCCACAAAGTGTAACAGCGTCACCCCACGGTCGACGGACTTCATCTGAGCGAGCTTTGCCAGGTCGCCGAGGCGGAAGCCCTTCGCGTCGCCGCGGTTCGTGCCTTCGTTCATCTTGTTCCCGACCTGGAGCACGACCAGCAGCGTCGTCTTGAGCTCTGCGCTCTGCGACAGCTCTGTGCTCGCCACGCGCAGCTTCTCGACCTTCGTTTCGAGGTCGCGCACGAGCGTTGGGAACTGGAGCTTCGCTTGCAGCGCTGAGAGCCGCTGCTTGAGACGCGGCACCGAGATGAGCTCTTTCAAGATCCGCTCGGCCTCGTTCAGCGTGAGCAGGTCGCCTTGGTAGCCCACGATCGCTGCGATCTCTTCTTCCGTCGGCATGATCTTGAGCAGTCCTTGCACGCGCTCGAGCGTCAGTACACTCGCGTCAAGCTTCATGATCGCTTCCCGCAAAGCCGCGTTGCTGATCCGGAACTGCTTGACGATGATCGAGACGTTGTTGGCCCGCGAGCGGTCGATGAGGAAGACGACGCGCGGCGACGCGAGCGGCGAGCCTGGCGTTCCTGACGCGCTGTTGTCGATCGAGTTCGTGCGGCCACGCGTCCCGGGTCCAGCTGCAGCTGCGACTTGCGGCGGCGGGAACTCGGTCTCGAGCAGCGCCAAGTCTTGCGCGCTCAACATCAGCGGCAGCTCGTTGTTCTGTCCGCCAGTCCGCTCTGTCTCGATCTCTTCCCAGATCATGCCTTTGATTGCGTCGCCACGCAAGTGCTGCCAGTAGAACGACCGCGTGGTCTGCTTCACGGGCGGTTTGATTGAGATCGACAGGTGGGCTCGTCGAGCTGCGGTCGTCGCGGGCTTGGCGTCTGTGCCGCTGGCTGAAGTCGAAGTGGGTGTAGCTGCTGGAAGCACAGCGTCCGGAGTGTCGAGGAGCTCGGGCTTGAGCCCCGCCATCTGCATCTTGGCCTTGACAGTCGCTGCTGGAGCTCCCATCCCGAGCAGCTTGAAGAACTTGGCGTACTCTGGGTCGTCTTTCACGAGCACTTGGGGCTGACTCTCAGCTGTAGCAGCCGGCGGGTGGAGCACTGCACCCGGTGTGTCGAGGAGTTCCGGCTTAAGGCCGGCGATCTGCATCTTGCCCTTCACCATCTCGGCTGGCGCGCCCATGGCGAGAAGCTTAAAGAACTTGGCGTACTCGGGGTCGTCTTTCACGAGCACTTGGGGCTTCGCTTCGCTCGCTTCGTTCGGGGGTCCTGACAACACCGCGTCAGGCGTATCGAGCAGCTCGGGTCGTAGTCCCGCCATCTGCATCTTGCACTTGACGCTGGCTACTGGAGCTCCCATTGATAAGAGCTTAAAGAACTTGGCGTACCCCGGATCATCTTTCACGAGCACTGCGGGCGTTGGACCTGGTGCTACTCCAGCAGTTAGTGCTGACGGAGTGGCGTCGCTTAGCCTTGGCATCTCGGCGTCTGGGAAGTCAAAGAGATCGCTGTTGAGCCCTGCCTGGCACATCTTTGCCTTCACCGCCGCCGCTGGAGCTCCCATCGCGTGGAGTTTGAAGAACTTGGCGTACTCCGGGTCGTCCTTCACGAGCACTCGCCGAGCTTCAGGCTCAGGCGGAGCAGCAGCTGGGACGGCCGTGGGGACCGGACCGTCCAGTAGCGCTGCATCCACGCCAGCCTGCACCATCTTGGCTTTCACAGCGGCGAGTGGAGCTCCCATCGACAACAGCTTCTTAAACTTGGACACGTCGGGACATTCAGGCTCTGTAGCCTTGGCGCTTGGGCCTTCGTCAGTGCCCTTCCCGACACCTGGCGCTGACGACGCTGCGGCGTCTGTGAACCCCACTTTCTGGTCGAGCAGCGCTGGGTCCACGCCCGCCTGCACCATCTTGGCCTTCACAGCAGCGAACGGGGCTCCCATCGACAGCAGCTTCCGGAACTTGGAGACGTCCGGGCCAGCGGAGGTCGTTTGGGCGATCGGAACCTCATCGGGTGTCTCACCTCCAGTGGGAGGACACAACGGAAGTGAGAGCGATACGGGTCGATCGTCCAGTAGGTCCGGATCCACGCCGGCTTGCCGCATCTTTGCTCTCACAGCTTCTTTCGGAGCACCCATTGCAAGCAGCTTGTGGAACTTGGACGCGTCCAGTCCCGCAGCAGCAGTAGATAGAGTTACTGGTGCCGTACTCGGCGTCTCGTCGTCTCCTGTCGGTTCGGATTGGCTCGGGACTGTCACTGTCAGTGGTGGCAACACGACTGCCGGCACCATCGTCGCCAGCGACAGCTTTGGCAGCATAGAGGGGGCGAGGGCTTCGACAGGCTGCGGCGATCGGGTCTCGCACTCGCTGTGACTCGGCAGCAGCGAGGCGAACGACGAGAAGCTGTGCCGCTTTCCGCCATCTTTGCGCACACTAGCAGACGCGATCGGCGTACTCGCTGGCGTCATGCCGAGCCCCGGTCCTCGCCGGAAGCTTTGAAAGAACGGCAGCGTCAGCTTCGGAGGCGCCGCTTCTTTTCGCACATCAGCGTCGCCGTTCTCTGGAGCAGCGCTAGAGGAGGAGGAGGAGGAAGAAGGCTCGATCTGGGTCGGAGCGAGTGGTTTGGATGGAGTCGGTGAGAGCGACCCAGTGAAGAAGTTCTCGAGGCTCTGGAGCAACGAAGACGGCTTGGACACGGACGCTTTCCCAGGCGAGGAGGGCGAGTGAGTGCACACGGCTCCTTGCTCCTCTGGCTGGCTTGGCAAAGCAAATAGGGACCGCTTCCACTTATCCACGACCTCCAGTCCTCTCGCTGGCTCCTCTGAGAGCGACTCGACGAGCGTCTGCAGCACCCACGCAATCTTGTGCTGTGTGGCATCGTCCAGCTGCTTCGTTTCCAGCTGACGAACCAGGCTCTGGAGCATCGTGGCCTTGGCTTTGGGCGATGGCTCAGCTTGTATGACAGCAGGAACAGCGTCTGGAGAGAGTGCTGGCGATGTGTCACTGACGGCAACGCTGACACCGACGCTCTCTTGCAGCATGACTTCAGCTTGGTTGCCACCGTCCTCTTCCTGCCCGCTTGTCGCTGCGTCCTGGCTGCAGACAGCGCCATTGTTGTCGCCATCCGTAGCTTCCTCCATAGTCGCTCCTTTCTCGCTGTGACTGCTCTCCGTGTGTGGCTGCACGTCCTGAGCCGAGCCGATCTCGTCAGCTACAAGCGATGCATCGTCGTGTCGTCGTTCTTGTGCCTCCAATATCAGCGCTTGATCAGCGCGATCCGGTTCACCCAGCAGCTCCGATTCGTGGGTGTTCTCTTGCTCACATATCGGTGCAAAGGCCGGTGCGATCGTGACGGTGCACGTCGACGTATCGTCAACGTTTTGCGGTATCGCGACCGCGCGTTCGTAACGTTCCAGGAACTGGTCGATCGCCACGCTGAGCTCACGCAGTCCCTGGTTCTCCTCGTTTCCCTGGGTCGCTCGGATCGCGTCCCGACGAGCTTCGAGAGCGACAACCAGTCCGTGGTGCTTCAAGTCGTCTCGGATCGGGTCTGCGTGTTGTGTGAAGTCAGCAGCGACGCCAAGCAGGTCGGTGAGGAACGACACGACTGCGATCTGCAACGTAACGTCGTCCGCGTGGTTTGTGAACTGCTGGCAGACACTGCGAAAGCGACGCTCGCTAGGCGGTGTCGTACTAGCGACCGCGCTAAGTACGGTTTCGTGAACAGCTTGGCTGTGGTGGCACATGAGCCCGAGAAGCCGTAGCGCTCGGGCTTTCAGAGCTGCCGTAGCAGAGATCTCGAGCACCGCAAGCAAGCTCCTGCAGCAGCCATCGGCGTCCGCTAGCTCCCCGACCACGTTGTGAAACGCGGCGAGTGCAAACAGGACACGCAGTGCCTCGTCCAGCACTGCTGGGTTCGTGCTCTTGGCCGGGCTGTGGAGAAGTGTGACGAGTGCGCTTATACCATCAGCAGCCACGAACTTGTCGACCCACTCGCTGAGGAAACCGACCGCATCAGAGACCGTTTGTAGAGCACAGGGGGAGTACCGTTAGAGAACACAGTCGGACGTCACGCGGCATCGACGATCCCTCATCGACAGGAGCTACCCGCACCTTCCTCGTAGCACAACGTTGATCCGAACGGCGCTGAAGAGCTCGTGGACGACGCCGTCGTGCTGCTGGACACTGAACACTTGAAGGACGCACTCGCGGGGCTCGAGCCAGTCCTTCGCGACACTCTCAGCTGACAGCTTACTCCTGTGGCAGGGAGCATTGATAGATAGAGAGAGAGTGCGTTGCACGAGTAAGTGTCACGGTGGGTGTGTCGGTGTGTCGCTCTCAACGCGAAGCAAGACAGAGCAGTGGACTTACAGGAAGACATACATCCACTTGGTGTCGAGCGTCTCCACGGTCTTGAGCTCGCTTGCGACGAGCGCTGGGATCTGCCGAGTCGCGAGCAGCGCGCCAAAGGCCGCAATGACGTCGCTCTCGGGTGGCGTCGGTGGGATCTGCGCACAACGACGACCAACGGAAGGAGGGAGGGAGAGGAACCACGATACAGAGATGATCGCTTCAGTCAGTTCACGCCACCACCAGTCAGAGAGCGCCTCGAATGCACATAGTACCTACCTCTGGACAGCCTGCGAGGAAGCGCGCGACGTGCGCGTTGCCACTCGACGGCGCATTGCCCATCGCTCGCTCTCTCGTGCGTCGTCTCGAGCGTCTGTGAGTGTCGGAGGCGGGTTGGTTTTGCCGAATGGGGCGTGACGACAGAGTCTCAGGTGCTCTGCTTGCCCTGGCTTATGGTGAGTGAGCTCGTGCGCAAAGTCGACACGTTCTATTCCGGACGGGCGAAACGGACTGCGATGGTGGCGGCACCAAGAGAGGGATCGTGGCTTTGCTCTCGGAGTGGGGCGAGGA
>JAASGD010000450.1:0-22390 GCA_023334115.1 Globisporangium megalacanthum
CAAAGTTGGCGCGCGGGATGAACGCGACGTCGGCGTCGCGGCTGACTGGGTAGCCGGCCTCGTCGAATCGGAACTGGTTCGCGAACGTCTGCATGCCAATGAGCGCGTAGATGTAGATGAACACGAGCAGGAGCACACTGAAGTTCCCGACTTCTTTGAGCGTACTCAGCATTGTCGAGAGCAGTTTCTGCAGCGACGGCCACGACCTGCAGACCAGAGAAGCAGATCGACAAGCCACCGCGTCAGTGAGCAGCTAGCGGATAGACACGCTCGCGAGGCTGCGCGGCTCACGAACGAACCGAGCGAGCTTAAAGAGCGCGAACAACCGGATGGACCGCAGGCCAGAGAACGACGCGGGCTTTGACTTTTGCGTCAGCTTCACGCCCGTGATGATCTTGGGAGGCGAGAGCACGACTTCAAAGATACTCAGGAGGACCACGAGCGCGTCAATCAAGTTGTAGCGGTCGACAGCCCACGCCTTGAGCCCCAAACCGATCATCTTGAGCACGACTTCGATGAAGAACGCCTGTGTTAGCCCAAAGTTGATGAGCTCCACGACCTGGTCGAGGTTGTCGTCGATCGGGTACTTGTCGAGCGATAGGATGACCGTATTGAGCAGGATCAGCCCGGTTCGGAACGTGCCAAAGAGCCAGTGGTGGACGACGCGGGCGAGAAACGAGCGGGCGGTCGCGAGCCGCGACTGCGTCGCAGGCCTGGCGGACGCGTTGTGCGTGCGATTCGCGAAACTGATCGCGGCTTCTTTGAGCCGCTTCTTCTCTTCCGCTTCGACCACGAGCTTCCGCTCCTCGGCTTCGATGAACGACGCGTCCGAGAAGTTCTCCCAAATGACTGCAAGCGTGAGGTTGAGCATGAAGAACGAGCCGATGATGATGAACGAGACAAAGTAGCACACGGCGCTGATGCCGTAGCCGGCGTCCTGGAGCAAGTACATGATGTCGCTCCTGCGAATGCGAATGTGACAGACGCCCACTTTCCAGTCAGAACGTCACGTGCCGCATCAAGAGAGCGTCGGCTCATTCCCAGACACGTACCAGCCTTCGCGCGTGATACACTGGAAGATAGCGAGCGAAGCGGTCGCGATGTTGTCGAAACTGACAAACCCCCAGCCCATGTCGGCGTTGTACGTCGCGCTCTCTAGCTTTGAGCGCACAATCGCAGCGTCGGGATGCGTGAACCGGAAGTTTCCGTGGCTGTCGTAGTCCGACCCACACGTCTTCTCTCGATACGATGCGATACGATACGACACGGCCACACCCACAGACAGTAGGTCATCAAGAGCTCAAGGCGGCGATTGAGTTGTCTTCCAGACGCACCTGCGCGGTTGGACACAGCCGATGCACCTCTTGGCTCAGCGAGCACGTTCGCGGTGGGGATTCGGGCGCCAGTGGCCAGTAGCACAGGCGTGGCTTGTGCCACGGCGACGACTCGTGCGTCCACATCGCGTTGGCGATTGGTATGACGCGGTTGGTGGTGTCGTCTATGCATGGGAAGAGCGACGGGTTCGCCAGCACCATCGCTTCGTACGCTGGGAAGGTCGCGAGCGTCACGCTCGGATCCAAGCGCACAGGAGACGGCGTGAGGCGGCATCGTGGATGGAGCACGCCGCTCCACATCTGGATCCCGACCACGCCGTAGAGGAAGAAGAGGAAGAGCAAGAACGCGACGACGGTCAGGAGCTCGGGGATGGACTTGAGCAGCGACGTCACGAGCTTCTTCATCCCTGTGACGCAGTGATTCCCCGGCGACAAAGAACGAAGCGTCAGCGATAGCGAACACATCACCACTCGCAGACAAAGAGGAAGAGAGCCTTCTCTCTACCTGCGACAGCGTTGAGACTCCGGAGTGGCCGAAGCACTCGGAAGGTGCGGAGGACAGACACGTTCGGGATGCCGGGGATGAGCGCTAGAATGCTGTCCGCGTGCACCGCCATCGCGGACTGTTAGCGGAAGCGATAGGTTCGCGAACGAAGCGAAGCCCACGAGTCAGGACGAGGCGTACCCGATGAAGACGACGATAAAGTCCATCCAGTTCCACGGGTCCATCAAGTACGCTCCCGTCTCGCCGAAGAGTCCCATTGCGACGATCTTCATCGTACACTCGACCGAGAAGAGCGTGGTGAAGAGCCGGTCGGCGTAGTTGACCACGGCGTTGCGGTTCGAGCTCGCGGTGTCAAGGTTCCCGTCCGCGTCGACTTGGCTGTAGTCTGCGAGCGCGAGGATGAGCGAGTTGGCGAAGATCAGGAGCAGGATGAGCTGGTCGAAGCGCTTCCACGTGATACACCAGATCATCATCTGCCGGAAGCGGCTGCTCTCCGGGAAGACCCCGAGCGAGCACGGTGAGAACTAGGGACAGACATAATCGAGTGGCGGCGTCAGGTGGTCTCTCGCTGTCTGAGAGCGAGCGCCAGTGCGTATGCCAGTACTCACATTCAATGAACGTACCAGGAAGCGCTTGCCGTGCGCGTAGAAGTTGTACCTCTCCGTGATCTCGGGCGAGCCGTCGTCACCAGGGTACGCTCCTGGCTGCGACAATGCCACCTCTGTGAGCATGAACCCATCACATGGCCGGCGGCTTCCGACGTATGGAGTATGGAGCGGCTGTGGACGCACCGACGCGTTGATGACTGCCTGGAGCAGGTCGTACGCCACCGCGATGGTGCTCGCCGTGTCGGTGCCGGGCGACTGGAGCCGTTTCTTCACCTCCACGTCCACCTGGAACTTGTGCAGTGCGAGGCCCGTTCCAGTGCCTTGGGAGACGGCGATGCTTGTCCGCCGTCGGAGCTCCGGGACGACGCTCGCAGCGGCCATCACTGCTGCGTTCGTTCGAGTCCCACTAGCCTAGTTGTAGAGTGTTGGTCGCTCCACTACTAAGGAGTCACCCGTTCGTTTCAGGACAAAAGGACGGACGAATGGAATTGGAAAAGGACAGAAAGAGGTCCATTGATAACAAACGTTACGTTGACGCCAGCAGGCGGTGGTGCTTTTCGAGCGCGACGGCACTTTTACTGCTGTCCAGGAACGCGTCGAGGTATTTTTGCACCAGCGCCTCGCGTGCGCGCAGTAGAAAGTCCTTTTGGTGGCGCGTGACACGCGTGAGGCGGCCGCGGGCGTCCTGCACGCACACGAGCACCGAGTTGTCTGGCACGCTCTCGCCTGCCGCGACCACGACGCCCGACCCGATGAGGCAGTTGTCGCCGATTTCAGAGCCCTCGAGCGCTTGCGCTTTCGGCTCGAACCAGTTGCCGCTCCCGACAACGCGTGCGCGCACGACACAGCCGCTCTCAAAGAGGTTGTCGCTGCCCACAGTCATTGGCACGCCGGCTGCGCTCTCGAGCACTGCGCGGTCCTCGAGCACATTGCGGTCGCCGATCGTGACAGGCGCCGCCTGCGCGCGGATCTCGCTCGCTGGGTGCACGACGCAGCGCCGCCCGATGCGGACCGCGCCCTCCAGCGTCGCTTCAGCGCACACCGCACTACCAGCGGCCACGACCAGCATGTTGTTGTCTGTCATGAAAGGCTCTTTGGTAGTTCTCACTTGGTTTTTGTATGTTCTTGCGGCGATTCAAATCTGAATCGCGAGTCGTTGACACGTGGCCAAAGATCCAAATGACGCTTGGTCAAGTCGATGTCATTCTCGAATTTGACATTGACACCCCAAGCAAAGCAAAGAACAATGGCGAACACATTGGCGCTCGCACTCGCGCTGCTCGTGGCGCTCGTGGCGCACGCGCACGCAATGTACAGTAGCTCGGGCCCCGTGAAGCTGTTGGACGCCAAGGGCTTTCGTGAGATGCAGGTGCGCATTGTTTGTTGTTGTTTATGGAGCGGCAGTTGTCACTGTGGCGTTCTGACACAACTTGAACGACTTGCAGAAAGACGCGGGCGTGTGGCTCGTGGAGTTTTATGCGCCGTGGTGCGGCCACTGCAAGAACCTCGCGCCCGAGTGGAAAAAGGCGGCGAAGGCGCTCGACGGCGTCGTGAACGTCGCAGCAGGTGCGTTGGTCTGTCGGAGTTTGAATGGAACGACACCCCAGAGACTGATGCATACGGTGCTATGTGGCTGGCGCCTGGGTCGGTATTGCCTCCTTGCAGTCGATTGCGACCAGCACAAGGAGCTCGCGTCGCAGTTTGGCGTGCAGGGGTTCCCAACAATCAAGATCTTTGGCGACGACAAGAAGAAGCCGACGGATTACCAGGGCCAGCGCACGGCCCAGGGCATCGTCGACGCTGCCGTCGCAGAGACGCGCAAGATTGTAAAAGCGCGTCTCTCGGGTGGTGGCAATGGTGCAAAGAAGAAACCGTCGGCGTCTTCCAAGAAGCCAGCGTCGTCCTCCAAGAAGTCATCGTCCCAGAACGCCAACAAGAGCCCGGTCGTGACGCTCACAGACAGCAACTTTGACGAGCTCGTGCTCAACAGCGGCGACGTGTGGCTCGTCGAGTTCTACGCGCCGTGGTGTGGCCACTGTAAAGCCCTTGCGCCCGAGTGGGAGCAAGCGGCCGCGGACTTGAAAGGCGCTGTGAAGCTCGGGGCGATCGACGCCGACGCGCACAAGGACATCGCGGCGGCGTACGGCATCCGCGGGTTCCCGACGATCAAAGTGTTTGGCCCTGCCGCGTCGTCGCCAGAAGACGCGCAAGACTACCAAGGCGCCCGCACGGCGTCCGGCATCACGGCCTATGCGCTCCAAGCGCTCGAGAAGCTCGGCGGTGGGCTCAAGATCAAAGAACTCTACTCTGCGGACGTGTTGACGGACTTTTGCAGCGGCAAGTCGAGTTGCGTGGTCGCCGTCCTCCCACAGCTCTCCGAGAGCGGCAAGAGCGGCCGGGAAGGCTACTTGAGCACGCTCGAGGCGGCTGCGAAGCTCGTGCGTGGCAAGCCGTTCAAGTTTGGGTGGATCCAAGGCGGCGACCAAGCGGACTTTGAGCGCCGGTTTGAGCTCACGTTCGGGTTCCCGTCGGTCGTTGCGATCAACCTCGACCGGAAGCGCTACGTGGTGCAGCGGGGTGCGTTCTCAGCAGACGCGATTGGGGCGTTCTTGCAGGGGGTGCTGCAGGGCAAGGAGGCAACCGTGGGCTTTGACGCGTTCCCGACGCTGAAGACCGTGGAGCCGTGGACCGGCGAGGACGCAGCTGCACCAGAGGTGATTGAAGATGAGGACGACGACGACATCCTGAGTGAGATCTTGGGCTCGGGAGGCGACGCGAAGGACGAGCTGTAAGAGAGAAGAGAGAGAAGAGGAGGTGGGTGGCGGCTTTGCACCGCCAGTGCCTCTTGTTTGCATCGACTCGCTCGCTCTTACAAGTCTCAGACACAGTAGAGGTGGGACTACGATCGTCTGGGCACGTTCCACAGGTCGTGGAGCCACAGGTACTGCTCTGGATGCTGCAGCACGACCGCCTCCAGCACTTGTGCGTAGCTCTGCGTGATGGCGGTCACAGTGTCGGCCGTCGCGTCTTCTGGTGCCTCCCCAGCGTCTGGGGCGACTGTGATCTGGTCATCCCACACACACAACAACGACACTGGTTAGCTCCAGTCAACGCAGTCGACACATTGTGTGCGGTACCTCATGGAGCACGAGCGTGAACGGCTTTGACGTAGTCCGCGAGCGGTAGAACGCAGTGTTGTGCACCAGCGCACCGAACCAGAGCGACGATGTGCCGGCACTTCCGACGTGGAGCCGGGCTGCACCGGTCGCGAACACCGTGCGCTGGCGGAGAAACGTCACTTGGGCACGTGGTGCGTCTGGGTGGCGGCTTGCGCGCTGGTCCGCAACGAGTCCGATGAGCTGGGAGGTGGGGGACGACGAGCCCTGGAGTCGGTCCTGGAGCAGCGCGAAGCAGTGCTTGTCCTGCACGAGATGACGCGTCGGTGCGTTCCGGATGCCAGTGACGACGCGGTCGAGCGCTGGCTGGTGCAGCGGCCGGTACACGATCCACTGCTCGCACTGCGGGTGTGCGAGCGCTGTTGGCAGCAGCTCCCACATGCCTTTGTTGTGTCAGCAGTGTCCGTGTGAGCCACGCACTGGGTCGCACCATCCTACTACTACTGTACTTTCTACCCACCGACATGCCCTGTGAGGAGGATCGCATTGCGTTTCGCGGCGACCACGCGCTCGTGGAAGGCGTCGACGTCCGCCGCGTCAGTGTCCACGAGTTCCTTTCGGATATAAGCGGGGTCGAGTGTTGGGAGCCGCAGGAACCAGAGCAGCGAGAGCGAGAGGTGCACGTAGGCGTCGCGGGCGATGCGGCGCTGCTCTGCGGGCGACGCGCGGCCGTCGAACGCTGCGGTCACGCGGGCCGCCACCACGGACCGACGGAATTGCAGCACTTTTTGACACGCAAGCGACGCGAGCAGGCAGATTCAGTTGAGTTGAGAGAGGGGGGATGACGCAAACTGAGCCACGTGTGCGACGCGCTCGCACCGTAGTAGAGCAGGTAACCGAGCGCTGTGGCGGCCGTGAGCAGCTGGCGTTCTGGGAGCCACTGCGCGACTTGCTGCACTCCCGACACGAGCGCCAAAGTCCCCCGGTCCACGAGAGCGCGTCGCCAGCTTCTTTGTTGGTGCGAGAGCGTCGCGGACGTCTGCAAAGCGGTGGTCTGCGCCAGCATCGCCATCACGAGCGAGGTCTCGGGGCAACAGACCACCCACTCGAAGCGAGAGTGCGCGCGCACGACCTGTTCGCACTCGCGCTTGCGTTCAAGTGACAAGAAAGCGAGCGGACATATTCACACTCCAGCATACGAAAAGCAAATGAGCCTGTGGAATTGTTGTATTTTTCGAAACCAGCGCACTGACAGAGTGTTGGTCGTCTACAGCATCTCAATGTCAAAGATGAGGTTCGCGTTGCCTGGGATCGACGGCCCCGCGCCCGCCTTGCCGTACCCGAGCTTGGACGGGATGAGGATCGTGCGCTTGCCCCCTGCCCGCATACCCTCAATGCCGAGGTCCATGCCCTTGATCACGTCGCCAATCCCGTGGCGGAACGAGAACGGCTTCTTGCGGTTCTGGTTCGCGTCAAACTGCTTGCCGTTCTCCAGGCGGCCCTTGTAGAGAATGCTCACTTTGCGGCCCTTGACCACCGGCTGGCCCTTGCCGACTGCGTGCTCCTCGATCGTCACACCCTTGTACTCGCGCGCGTTGCTCTTCGCCTTCTTCGGCACTTCCACCGACTCGGACGGCGCCGCTCGCTTCTTGTTGTTGTTGTTCACGGTCGTAACCTCCGCCACCTTCTCGGCGATCTTCTTCTCGGTCTTTGCCGACAGCTCCTTCTTTGCAGCCACAGGCGCGTCGCTCTCCTTCTTCTTTGCTGGCGTCGCAGCCTTCTTCGGCTCCTTCGGCATCGCCTTTGGCGTAGGAGCAGCAGCAGCCGGCTTCTTCTCCTCCTTCTTGGCCTTTGCAGGCGCTGCGTCGCCGTGCACACGCTCCTCAATCACCTCAAAGCGACCGTCATCTTCCTCCTCGTCGTCCTCCTCCTCCTCTTCGTCGTCCGAGCCCGACTGGTCCCCAAACACCATCATCTCTTCGTCGCCGTCCATGGACTCGTCTTCGGAATCGCCCTCCGCGTACTGCCCGTCGTACTGCGCGTCAAAGTGGTCGCCGTCCTCGTCGTCCTCGTCGTCCTGCACTTCAATGAAGCCCGAGAGGTGGATTGCATTCACGCCCTCGACCACGAACGCGATCTCGCCATCCAGTGGCGTGAACGTGTGCGGGAGCGCAAACTGCTCGCAGTGCTCTGGCGTGAGCGTGCACAGGGCGGTCTTGGCGTCCTTCGCGAGCACGAAGAGTGTCGAGCGGCCAGCCGACACGCTCGCACCGAGCGCCGCGGCGTTCAGCTGCAGGCAGAACTCCTCCACTTCGTTGGCCCAGAGCAGCTTCTGATTCGGCTTCAGCTCGTGGCCAAAGAAGCCCGGCACGGACGCGATCTCGAGCGGCTCAGCTGCCGGCTTGGTTGCCTTCTTTGCTGGCTGCTGCTTTGGCTGCTGCTGCGGCTTCGACTCGGCCGGCTTCTGCTGCTGCTTTGACTCCGCCGGTTTCTGCTGCGCCGCTGCCTCCGGTGTCTGCTGCTTAGCCTTGCTCTTGCTCTTGCCCATGGTTGCGACTTGCTCTTAGTGTTCAATGAGACACTAGTCAAACGGTTGGCGAGCTTTTGCGAGGTGCCTCCTCGTCCACCAACCATCGCGCAAAGTACGAAAAGTGGACCGATCAATCGTTGTGGACCACGCCACACATTTGGACGCGCGCAAACAATGACACGTCACTGTTTTGAGTGTCGTTACGAAACCAACCTTCTTGTTTTTCGTCATTGGAGACTCTGCGTCTACTCACTCACTTTTCGACTTCGAGCGCAAAGAACTATATTTTTTGTCTATCAAACAAGGTTCTGGTTTCGATATCGCGTGGTTTATGTTGCACTGGACTTGGATGAGAGGATCTTCCCAACCATACAAACACAAAGTGTGCGCGTTTCTGCGGCTTGCAACTCGTCCGCTGCACCAAGCAGAAAACCCTGTTCAAGCGTGGCCACACCAATTAGCGAATTCCATCCTTGATTTGCGTTGTAATCATAACTTTCGTGGCGGTTTTGCCCGATGTTAGAGTGGCTAACCTCGCGCCACTTCACATCGGGCAACATGAGGGTGTGACGAGAGTGAGCTGGCGGCGATCTTTCATTCCCGAATCGGACGCTTCAAGCTCAAGTCGCCTCTCCGCAACCGCCAGCGCACTCGCTCGCCAAAGCTCACTTCCCCTCTCCCTCTCTCTCTCCGAAGTGCCACCCAAGATGCCGATCCTCTCCATCAAAGCGCGCCAGATCATTGACTCGCGCGGGAACCCGACCGTCGAGGTGGACCTCACGACGGAGCACGGGCTCTTCCGTGCGGCCGTGCCGAGCGGTGCGTCCACGGGCGAGTTCGAAGCGCTCGAGCTGCGCGACGGCGGCAAAGCGTACATGGGCAAGGGCGTGCTCCAAGCGATCAAGAACGTGAACGAGATCATTGCGCCCGCTCTGCTCGGCAAGAGCGAGACGGCGCAGTCGGAGCTCGACAAGTTCATGGTCGAGCAGCTCGACGGGACGCAGAACGAGTGGGGCTGGTGCAAGAAGAAGCTCGGCGCGAACGCGATCCTCGCCGTGTCGCTCGCGGTGTGCAAAGCCGGTGCCGCGGCCACGAAAGTGCCGCTCTGGCAGCACATTGCGAACCTCGCCGGCAACCCGACGCCGTGCATGCCGGTGCCGTCGTTCAACATTATCAACGGCGGCTCGCACGCTGGCAACAAGCTCGCAATGCAGGAGTTTATGGTGCTCCCAGTCGGCGCGACGACGTTCTCGGAAGCGATGCAGATTGGCTGCGAAGTGTACCACAACCTCAAGAAAGTGATCAATGCGCGCTACGGCCTCGACGCGACTGCGGTCGGGGACGAAGGCGGCTTTGCGCCCAACATTCTCGAGAACGCGGAAGCGATTGACCTGATTGAAGAAGCGATCAAGAAGGCCGGGTACACGGACAAGGTGCGTCTCGGCATGGACGTCGCTGCGTCTGAGTTCTACACGGGCCGCGACGACGCGCGGTACAACTTGGACTTTAAGAACCCGCACGCGGCGGAGTCGGACAAGATCTCGTCGGACAAGCTCATTGAGCTCTACGAGAGCTTCATTGCGAAGACAAAGGACACGAGCCCGATTGTGTCGATTGAAGACCCGTTTGACCAGGACGACTGGGACTCATGGGTCAAGTTTACGAGCAAAGTCGGCGCGGACGTGCAGATTGTCGGCGACGACCTCACGGTCACGAACCCGACGCGCGTGAAGAAGGCGATTGAGCTCAAGGCGTGCAATGCGCTGCTGCTCAAGGTGAACCAAATTGGCTCGGTCACGGAGAGCATTGAAGCGGTGACGATGGCGAAGAAGGCGGGGTGGGCGATTATGACGAGCCACCGCTCGGGCGAGACGGAGGACTCGTTCATTGCGGACCTGGCGGTCGGGCTCAGTGCTGGGCAGATCAAGACAGGCGCGCCGTGCCGCTCGGAGCGCCTCGCCAAGTACAACCAGCTGCTGCGCATTGAAGAGGAGTTGGGTGACAAGGCGCGCTACGCGGGCGCGGACTTCCGCAACGTCGAGAAGCTCGGCAAGTACGCGTCGTTCTAAGCTATTGTGCGACCCCACGCCCGTGTCGGGCAGCGTGAGCGAGGCCGCTGGCCGCTGGATTTGCTGGTGTTCTTCTTGAACGGGAGCGTCCGTGTCGAACGATCCCCACCCATAGGAACCCACTAAGAACTGTAGTCGATCTGCTCTTTATGGATACTGTATTGAGAGCTAAGCTGGCGGAAGAAGAATGAGATGGCTACCGCGTCAGTCGGCCTTTCTTCATCGTACTGGCTTGCGAGCGGAACGCCGAGTAGTGCGCTGTGCCGCCGTAGACCTTCTTGTCGGGCGTGAAGCTCGTGTAGAGCTCTGCGGACGCCGCGGGCTTGGACGGCGCACCGTACGTGGCGAACCACTGCTGGAGGTTGTGCACACTTGCAGTCGCTTGCGCGGCTCCTGCCCGCTCGCTCGGCAGCGCCTCGAGCTTGGCCGCGACTTGGTCGAGCTGGTTCTGGAGCTGCGTGAGCTGCACCCGGAGCCGCTCGATCTCGCCGCTGCGGACGACGGCCGCGAGGTGGTCTGGCTGCTCGTAGTACGCAAAGTAGCCGGGGCGTCTCGACGCTGTGATCGCGGCCTCGAGGTTCTTGCACGTCTTGCGCGAGACGTCGTTGAAGCCGCCGGGGCCTGCGGCGTCGTCGTCCATCCATCCAGGGGAGTGAGTGTGTGCTAAACGACTACGGTATGGTGGCAGGTGGATGCTCGAAGAGAGTCAGTCCTTTGGACGCACCGTTGAGCAGCTCGTGGAGGCGGTCGGCTTTGGCTTTCTGCATGCCGAGCAGCTCGAGTTTCTTCTTCACGAGCTCGTCCGCCATCCCACGACGGCGCCTCCTTCTCCTTCTCGTTCGCTTGCTGGTCGATGTGCTCTTCTTGTTCCTTTGCGAGTGAGTGTTTGTGCCCTCAGCCCCATGTTGAAGCGAGCGATCACTGAGCATCTATTTGAATGGTGGGCCACGCACTTTCAGTGTGAAATAAGTACCGGTAACCGCATCTTATCGCCCAGCACCTCATCCTCACAGATTCATGACCATGCTGGTGGCGCTAAGGCGACCGCGCGTGCTCGTCAACCGCCCGCTGCTACAACAGCGCCTCTGCTTCTCGGCACTGCCGCCGCAGCACGTCACGGCGCCGGCGTTCGCCTCGCTCGTTCACAAGGCGGGGCTGTCGGTGAAGACACTGCGCGACTTCGACACTGCCGCCCAGGAAGCGACGGCCCAAGGCGACGCCGCTGTCTTCCCGATCGCAGTCGCGCTCTCTGGTGGCGCCGACAGTATGGCGCTCACGCTACTGCTGCGGGAGCACCTGCGCCTGCAGCAGATCCGGACGCCGCTGCTCGCAATCACTGTGAACCACCGACTACGACCAGAGAGCGGTCAGGAAGCAGCGGACGTCGGTCGGATGGTGACGGAGCGGTGGGGTGTCGTGCACGTGGTCACCGAGTGCGAGTGGGCGAGCGAGGCGCCACTGGACACTGCAGCTGGCGTCGACGCCCAACGACCACCAAAGCCCCGCATGAGCAAAGTACAGGAAGAAGCGCGACGGTACCGGTACGCGCTCCTGCAGCAGGTCTGTCGCGAGAAGCGCGTCCAGTGCCTCTTTGTGGCACACAACCTCGGCGACCAGCTCGAGACCGTGCTCTTCCGTCTCGGGCGAGCGAGCGGCGTCAATGGCCTCGCTGGCATCGCACGGGTCTCGACATTGATGGGCAGTCACAGTAGTGAGGGTGGCGATACTGCAGACGAGAGCTCTCCCAGCGTCGACGACTTAGTCGGCGGCAGCTTGGACCGTGGCGCTGTGCGGCTGGTGCGGCCGCTGCTCTCGGTCTCCAAGGCGCAGCTGAAGGAGACGTGCAGACGCTTTGGCCAAGAGTGGGTCGAAGACCCGTCGAACGACAAGCTCCTGTTCGATCGCATCCGCATCCGCAAGGTGCGTCGGTCTCTCACTCCTATTGGTGCTGGCGGATCGTCAGTAGATAGGGTGCCAAGAGGCTGTGAGTGTGTGCTGATGGGGATGCGTCCTGGGGTGCGTAGGAACTGGAACGCCTAGAGGCGGAGCGAGGGTCGGAGCTGCTGCACCTCTTCTCGCGCTTCCAACACAGCGCAGCGAGAGCCAAGAAGGAGTTCGCGCACGCAGGTAGGGACTGGGAGGACTTGAACCGTTGACTGCTCGTTCGATGGGCGGTTGTCAGTCACACTCTCTCAACCAGTCATTCCCAGTGATGGTCACGCTCACGCGTATCGTTTGCCTGGTCGACTGACTGCGTGCATCCCACAGAGCGCCGCGTGTTCCGCAAGTACATTGTTGACGAATCGCCGGGCCGCGTCGTGCTCCGGATGGCGTTCCTAGACGATGAGCTCATGTTCGAGGAGCTCAGCTTCCGCGTGGTCTCGGCGATCGTGCTCGCAGTAGGCAGGAAGGACACTCCGCCACGCCTCGCAGCTGTCGCCCGGCTCGTGCGCGAGCTGCGGCAGCTCGAGACAGGCAAGACCCTCACGCTCGGTGGTTGTCGGGTGCGTTCTGTGAGTTGTTTGGTTGGACAACGCGTGCGCTCGGCGTGTGTTAACGAAGCCCTTGTCCGCGTTGCCGAGCGCAGATCACGAAGAAGAAGAAGGGTCGGCAGCTCCACTTCCAGCCGGAGCGATAGATCGATAGAACGTGCTCCGCTTGAGCCGCTAGCTAGCACTCGCCATGGTCAGTCCGGCGAGGCGTCAATGAACGCACATGTCCTATGTATACTCCGTCGTCTCCCGTCCCGTCAGTCGTTCGAGCGACTGACGGATGAAGCCGACGGCTCGCGCTCCCGAGGCGACTCATGCGCTTGGAGCGGAGGACACAGTCGAGTCCAGCGACGCGAAGGACGAGAAGCTCAAGGTCGTCGTGCGGGTGCGGCCGCTGCAGAAGAGCGAGGAGGCGTGGACGACAACAAGTGCCGGCGACCAGTGTCCCGAACGCGAGCGCGATGCGAAAGACAGCAGCAGCGGTAACAGTGGAGCCGGCTCGAGCTCGTTGAGTATTCAGGTGAGCCGGTCAATCACTCGAGTCCGCTCGGTGTATCAAAGCGGCGGCTAAGCGGCTAAGCAAGCGCCGTGGTCTAGGACAACCACATGATGTGGGAGAAGAACGGACAGGTGAAGATCTTTACGGCGGACGCCGTGTTTCCGGGATCCACTTCGCAGCGCAACGTCTTTGAGAGCGTTCAAGGTGCGTTCCGAGCTCCCCTCCCCCCTCCTCCTCCCTGGCTCTCTCCTGCCTGACAACAGCCACATGGTCGCCACCCCAGACTGCGTCGACGGACTCTTTGCTGGCTACGACTGCAGCGTGTTCGCATAGTAAGCGTGCGTAGTGATACTCGAAGTGGACTGGAGTTTGAGCTCACGCTTCGTTTCGATCTTGCCTGCTGCAGCGGACAAACGGGCACTGGAAAGACGTACAGTACGACGCCCTCGACTCTCAATTCGCAATGGTCTCCGCAGAGCCACAGCCTCCTTCCCTGACGCTCTTCGTTTGTTCCGATTCCTCAGCGATGAGCGGGCTTGAGAGAGACGCTGGTGGCGTAGACGCGGACAAGTTCACGCTGAAAGACTCGTACGGGGTCGTCCCTCGTGTAGTCGAGAAGCTCTTTGCTCGGATGGAGCACGAGAGAGCCGCTTCGAAGAACAACGTCTCGTTCGGCATCTACTGTTCGTTCATCGAGGTCGGCACAGCGATGCTCTTGGCCTGTGCTGTCGTCGACGTCTATGTGCTGACGCTTCGGTTGCGTGGTCACTACTCACTACGCAGATTTACAACGAAAGGATCTACGATATCTTGTCTGAAGGTGACAGTGGGCCGCCTTCTTCCGAACCTCTTCACACAAGAAGAGCAAAAGACGCAAGAGGCGAGAGCGGGGCTGGCACGCACCGTGCGGGGTGGAACTGCGTCAAACCGGCAAAGGAGGCGCCGAGTCTGCTGGTTCGTCAGAAGCTCGACGGGTCTGTCTTTGTCGACGGACTCACGTCGCGCAACCTCTCGTCACCGCTCGAGATGTTGCAAGCGTTTCGGGAGGTCAGCACTGAACTGCACTCCACGCGCACACGCTTCAGCCACACGGCCTACGCCCACCATCAGCCTCACACACTCTCTTTCGCTCACGGCTTTCTCTAGGGCTCGATGAACCGCGAGGTCCGCGACAATCTGTACAACCAGCACAGCAGCCGCGGCCACTCCATCTTCCAGATCACTTTGCGGAAGAATGTCCTCCCGACGGAGTCTAGCAGCAGTCCAGGACAAGGATCCAGCTCCAACCCGCCGCCACAGAGTCGCCTCTCGCGCCTCTTCTTCGTCGACTTGGCGTGCGTATCGTCCTCCTCATCTTCTCCATTGCAGGGCACTGGGACGAACTGCACAGCTAACAACCCATCGGATGTGCTTCTCATGCACTCTCTCACGCTGGCTTGCACCTCGGTGCTGTACAGCGGCTCGGAGAAGTGGCACGTGAACGGAGGCGACGTGAGCGACAAGTACGCGGGCGAGCTCGCGTCGATCAACCGGAGCCTCTCAGCGCTCACAAACTGCGTGCTGGCGCTGACACAGAGAGAGCGCGCGCACATCCCGTTCCGCGACTCGATCCTCACACGGCTGCTCCAGAGCTGCCTCCAAGGTGCGGGTCGCACAACGTTCATCGTCACGATGAGTCCGGCGAAAGAGAGTCTGGAGGAGTCGTTCGCGACGCTGCGTTTCGCCGAGCGACTCAAGGCGCTGCGCTGCCGCCCGATCCGACGGAAGGTGTTTAGCAGCGACTTCATGGGGGACCAGCGGCTCTACTACGAGCAGCAGATCCAGACCATGCGCGTGAGTGAGTGTGCGAGCGCTCTATTGCGGCGCCATTCGCGGCTCGACCGGTGGCAGCTCCCTCTTGCTCACTCGTTGACCTACTGAGGGGTTTGTTTACGTGGCAGCTGGAGGTCACGCGTCTCCGCGATCTGCTGAAGAAAGCGCGGCGTACGAACGGCGACCTTGTCGAGAGCTCGGTCGCAGCAGCCAACAACGCGCTCATGGAAGAGAACCGTCGGCTGAAAGAGCTGCTGATGAACTCGGAGCGTACACGGCTTGTGGAACGGTAGCGTGAAGCCGTGGGCTGACAAGCGAGCAAGCTGGAAGCGAGCGGGTTGCTGCCGGTCGTGTCTGTCTGCTGATGGGTAGTTGTTGTTGTTGTCGTGATGTGCGCAAGCGGAGAGCGGGTGACTGGCTGGAAAGGAGGTGTGGCCTCGTACGGAGCTGACGTGGTGGCGTCTCAAGCACCGACAGGAGCCAAGCAAACAGCCAAAGTCAGCCGGTCACATGGAGGTGGAGCGGGAAGCGACTCGGTGGGAGCTCACAAGCAAGTTGGGAGTCAGTTGCGTACCAAGTCGAGCAGCACACGAAGTGGCCGAGCAGAGGACCCGACGCCGGCTAGGATCGCAGAACCACTAACCGACGACGAGATTGACGACGACAGCAACAGTGAGCTTGGCAAGTCGATGGAGCAGATGGGCAGCTTGCTCAATTCACTCCACTCGAAGGAGGCGCGGCTCCACTGGATGCTCGAGGAGGTGCGTCGCTCGGCCGAGTCACTGATAGTCGAGTTCCCAACGGACACCTGCTGCTGTGTCATCGAACGGCTGTGGTGGGCTGCTCCCTGCAGGAGATGGAAGCGCAAAACACGAGGCAAGTCGTAGCACCGGCCGCCACACTGGCACCACCGACGGATCAAGCCGACGTGACCTCTGACACCCGTAAGCTTACTTCCCACACGCCACCCTCGCCCTAGACTCTCGAGCATACGAACACTTGCAGCGCGACTGACAACACTGTTGCAAGCACAGGACGGCCGACGATGACGAGGATGTGGGCGGTGGAGAAGCGTCTACGCAGCCTCGTACAGATCCCGCCGCCTCTCCGAAGTGGCGTACACGTCGGGGCGGGAGAAAGTCTGAACGCTACTGGAGCACAAGCTGGTGGCCAGTCGATCGCGACCATTTCGTCCGCACCAAGCGCTGCCAAGAGCCTCGAGGGAGCTATGCAAGGACTGACTGTTGACCGGCAGCGCTCCGACACCGGTGTGTCGTCTCAAGCGGCTCCAGCGAGGCGACTCACGAGCGTAATCTCGTCCCGAGACGACGACGCGCTCAACAGCCTGGCGGTCGGGACCTTGAAGCTTGACAGCCCTCGGCAGCCTGTTCGAGTGACAGACACCACCAGTTTTGCTGCCACGAGCGACAAGGCTTCGGATCCCACTTCTCGAGTCGGTCGAGCTGCGGTGGTTCCTTCTCTTCTAGGTGGTGGCAGCCAGACGCTCGTGAAGGCTTCCCTGCAGCCCAACGTGGACCTCAAGTCGGCCTCGATCCTCAAGCTCGTCGCGAATGACAGGCTCGGAAAGAGTCGGGAAGAGCTCGTGGACGAGTACAAACGCGCGCGGAGAACCGAACTGGAAGCGATGGTGCGCACCATGGTGCACAAGTGACCGCTCCTCCGTTTCGGTGCTAGTAAACGGGGGACGAATTCCTTGTATTCGGGGAATGACATGTTGCTCTCTCGACGCTGTCTGCGTGCTTCCCGCCCCCGTCACTCCTTGCCGGTTGGCTCACAGCGCTAATTGGAAACTTCCGTGATCGGCGGGAACGGCTGCGCCTTGCTCACAACGAGGGTCTTCTTTTGGTGGGACATGTACCCCTTCACGTACCCTTTGAAGATGAGGTTGGCGAGGATGCACTCGACCTCGTCCATCTCCATGGGCTCACCCAGGATGAACTCGACTGCCTGCTGGAAGTCCTGCAGGCGCAGCTGGTGGCTCTGGCGGATGATGTAGCTGAGAGCACAGCCACCCACACACCCACACAGTGAGTCAGTCACTAACGCCTCAGCGTCGGCTCTTGTCCTGTCGGAACGAGAAAGAGAAGGAACGACGTACACTTTCTTAAGCAGATTGCGCAGGACGACGAGCCGGAGCTTCTCGATCAGCAGGTACACACCCTGCTGGATGAACTGCTCTTGGTACCGCTCCAGGTACTCATTGAACAAGCGCAGGTTCCCGCACTGGATCGCGTCCGTCAGCCCCGTGTACTCGTGCAGCTCGTACGCGGCGATCAAGTGCGGCGACGGGATCACGCCGAGCAGCAGCTTCACCGGCACGAGGAACTGCAGGATCATACTTGACACACCACGCACTTAACCACTACCACCAGCGTACCTAGAAAGTACCTAGACTGGACGTACCGCTTGTTGCGCAACTTGCTCAAGTGGCAGTGCTTCCAGGCGTAGTCGAGACACTTCTCGGCCTTGCGGTACTGGTCCTCAAACATCGAGATGCGGCCGACGTAGTACTGGTACGTCACCTTGTCGCTCTTGGCGAAGCGCTCAAACTCGGGAAACCCGAGGCCTTCGACTGCGCGGATGAGGTTCCGACAGAGCTGGATCGTGTTGAGCTTGAAGTAGATCTTGAAGAGCTGGTTCACGATGAAGAGCGAGCCGAGCTTCTTGTTGTGCTCGGGCGGCGCGCGGTCGTTTGCCGACATGGAAAACCCTTTTTTCAGGTGCTGCTCAGCGCCTCGCTGTAGGTACGCACGGCGTCGCCATAGGTACGCACACAGGAACTTCAGGTTCGGTTGCTGACATCGGTTCTAGGTTGCACTACACATACAACGAACGCACCAGACTGTCGTGCACCTCGTCCCCTGCGCGCTCGGACGCCTCGCGATCCGCCTGTGAAGCCAAGCAGCCAATCAGTCAGTCAGCCAGAGCCAACGAACGCACTCTCGTACTTAATCATCCCCCAGGAAGTCAGTAACAGAGACCGAGCGCACCCTCGCAGCCACGAGACGCGTGTCCAGCACGATGACGTGCAGAAGTGGCATCACCCAGTTCGTCTCGGCGCGGAACAGCTCCATGAACTTGCTGTCCTTACACACAAACGGAGTATGAGTTGTTGACCCCACTGTTTCAAGCTTGGATCGCCAGCACACAACTGCTCGCAACGTACATGACGGACGCGATTTGGCTCGTGTACGCGGCCTCAAAGTGCTGCCTCTCGGCGTGCTGCCGCGCCTGCAGCAGCCCCGCGACCACGTCTGCGAACGCATCAAAGCGCGCGAGTGTCGCAGCACACGCCCGCGCCAGCTGCTCTGGGCCCACTGAGCGCAAGTCCGCAGCGCTGCCGACTTCAGCAGCGCGCGTGAGCGAGAGCAGCTGTGCGAGCGCCTGCCCGTCCCTCGCGGCCAGCGCCGCCGCCACACGCTCGAGGAAGGCAGCGAGTTGCATGAGAAATTTAAAATGAGCAAGCACACTTGCAATAATGAATGTTGTATTATACATTTAATCTGAAATCGAAGGATGTATAATCCAATATAATCAACTCAATCGTAAAAAAATAACTCCATCTCACCCTATACTGAAACCAAATGGTTTTTGTCGCAGTTGAACGTCAACTGCATAATTATTCAGTAAATAAATCCAAGGCCATGATTGGTCAGTCTCACCCCATACTGAAACCAAATGATTTTTGTCAAGCCGCTTTTTTTGGACGTGCGAACAACAAGAAAAGACGCGTCGTCGAAAAAAATGAGACGCTCAAAAAGCAAAATGAGACGCGTCAATACATCAAGCCGAACTCAACCCAGGTCGAACAGGGGTCACGCCAGCCAGAGGCAGTCGCTTAGTGTACGGACCTTTAGCTTCCACTCCATCGCTGACGAGAATTGCTCTCGTCGATCTACTTCTGCGCAGTCCTCCTCCTCCACACTTCGTTTGACTGCTTGTCCACTGGGGGCACAACGAGACTTCGAACTATGTGCATTGGACCTTCCCAGCACAGCAGCCACCAGCGTCGACGAGGAACGAAATGGGTCGACCGGCTTCCGCTCCGTTTGCAACCTCCTCTCCAGACCCGTTCATTCTAAATCGCGTGGGCGTTCTTCAGCTTCTCCTCCAGTTCGCCCGACTTGTACAGCGCCAATGTGTCGTCCGCTCCGCCAATGCTCTTGCCCTTGATAAACACGTTCGGCACAGTCGACCGGTGCGTGAACTGGTGCAAGAACGCCTGGATCGCAGGGCCGTCGTCGCGCAGGTCCAGTTCGAGCACGTACGGCTTGGCGCCGAGGGCGCGCAGCGTCTCTTTCGCCCTCTTGCAGTGCGGACAGTACGACTTGGAGAACACCACGACCGGGTACTGCGTGATCGCATTCCACACAGTCGGCTCCGCGAGTACACCCGAGCGCTCGAGCAGCGCCGGCAAGCGGCCGTCCCGACTGAGAGTCTGCACTTGGTCGTAGCTGCCGATTAGCTTTTGGTTGATGTACACGAGCGGCAAGGTGTTCTGTCCAGTCAGCGCTTCGAGCGCCTCTCGCTCGTACGGGTGCGCACTCGAGTACCCGATCGGCGTGACCCGCACTGCCGCTTTGTGCTTTGCAAAGAGACTCTTGAGCTCTTTCGTCTCGGCACAGTTGCGCTCCGAGAAGATCACGACTGTGAACGCTGTCTCGAGCACATTCGTGAGCTCTTCGAGCCGCATGCGCGCGTCGTGCGACTCGTGCGTGACCCGCTGGACGTACGCGACGCTCGTAAAGTCAATCTGGCGGTCGAGCTCGTCGCGCGGGACGAACCCGGTACGCATCGTCTTGCTCGTCTGCTGGATCGTGTGCCAGCCAGCGACGACGCGGCCAAAGACAGTGTATCCAGGGCTGTCGTCGGTCGGCTTGTTCGACTCGGCTAGCAGCAGTGTGATAAGGAGGGAGGACACACACGCAGTCAGTTGCCGCCAATGCGCGAAACGAGTGGCTCTGGCAGTAACGTACTGTTGTCGTGCAGCATGATGGCGAACTCGGAGCTGCCCGAGTTCGCTTTGCGGCCACGTGCGATCACGACCATCCGCTCTTGGCTCGGGAGACTGTCGCCCACCCCCATCCCCCACACGCAATGGCTTAGCTACTGAGCCACCACACTGGACCATGCAACTGTCCATACGCAGGCACAGACGTACGCACGCACCTGTACTCGACTGGGACGTTCGCGAACGGCGACTTCTTCCCCGCGAGGTACCCGCCGCCCTGGAGCACAAAGTTGGGCTCGTTGCGGTAGAAACCCGCGCCGTCCACGTAGAAGCCCTTGTCCACGAGCGCACTGAAGGTCTCGACCGACCGGGGCGCGTGCTCTGGGTACATCTCCATTACGAACGCGCCTGTGCAGCGAGCGAGCGAGCCTCCGATTTGAGTCACTGGCGCCTAGAGAGAGCTAGCTCCTCGCAAACAAACGCCACCAGCGACGCACCAAACTTGGTGGTGAACTGCACCATGGTTTCATTCCTGAAGGGCGATGTGAGTGGCGGGTGGTGCACGCCGCCGCCCCCGATGCTCGCTGTTAGTCCCCAGAAGTGCACGAGCCCGCCGAGCGACGCGAGCGCGAGCAGCGCGAAGAGCGTTGGCAGCACACGCAAGCTTCCACCACCGCCGCCGCTGCTTTGAGGTTTGCGCACAGGCGGGGCGGAGCGCAACCCCGCAGGGCGTCGCGGCATCTGCAGCGTGGCGTCGTCGCCTTCGAGGTCCGCGTCCGAGCTGAAGCGCTGACGCGCTTCGACCTTCATTATTAGATTTGGATTGTGAAGAAACTGAGTGGGGGAGTCAGTCAGTCAGTCTGAAAATATGGAGCCAAGACAGAACTTTGTACGAACAAGTTCCAAGCAAGAGATTTTGTATGATGATGTGGTCGTTCTCAACCAGTTCTCTCGGCCTCTCTATCTCAGTCTCTCGAGATCTCGCACGCTCACCCTGGTGGCTCTCACGTGTGCAAGTGGCTGTGGTCGTAGAATTGCTTGGTGCTCGCGCCTTTCGGCGACGGCCGGTTCCCAGACACATCATCAGCGCCGAGCCCGACGAGCTCGGACGTGAGCATGAACGGTCCGTTGTTGCGCTTGTACTGCGAGTTGCCGACGCGCATGGTGTAGAATGTGTCGCGGTGCGACTTTTGGTTGAACTCGGTCGTCTGCGATCGCCCAATGTCGTAGAGATGGCGCGTCTCGTCGAGTCCATCGGGGAACTTGCGCGCCTTCGCGAGCTCGTCGAGCGCTGTCGCCGCAGCCGGGTCCGCGACCTTCTTCTGCTTTTCAAGGTTCTGCATCTCTGTGTCGAGCGTCTCGCGGTACTGTTCCGTGCGGACGTGGCTCATGAACTCATCACGCCGAGACGCATCCTTGGACCCAAAGCCTGCCTTGCGCTTGTCCATTGGCTGCGTCTTGAGGTACATGGAGTTGTCCTGGAGCGGGTCGGAGGAGTACGTCTTCTTCTCGAAGTACCCGATGCCGTTGCACGTGTTCTTTGGTGGCACAGTCATGAGCTGCTTGCCCTTGTGACGCGAGTTTTTGCCTATCGACGAGTGTGATCGAGTGGCGGTCAGTTCACTGGCAGGAGTGTGCACACACACAACGTACAAAAACACATACGACAGCCCAGCGAGCTGTATGAAGAGGAGACTTGCGTGCCTTCGATCACATGCGGGTCCCGGTACGGATCGCCGATCGTGAGGTAGCTCTTGGCGATGTTCTTGTTCAGCTCCTTGGTCTTGTACATCGTGGTAGCGCTCTTCTGCTTCCTGTCTTCTTGTCACTGGACTCGCGGATAGGAGCTGTGTGCACTGCGGTGCCAACGAATGAGTGAGATGCCAAAAGTAGCCATGTTCATCTAAAAATGGCTACATAATCTTTTGGTAAGTGTTCGCTAAAGTTTGACGAAATGCAAGAGCGTACTTAGACGGATGAGCTTCGAGTTGCTCGCGAAGCAACTTTGCTCTCATTCCGTGGGGCCCACGACGTCGAGTCTCCAAAGAAAGGTTACCATGCGCCGCCACATCGACAGCCCAACATAACCCCCCATGCCTGCACCGCATTGACTGTGCACAGTTCCAGTAACGATGAAGATCTGAGTGAGTTTTGAATGGAAAGTGACGATTTCATCATCAAGTGTTGACAGGATTGTGTAACGAGGTTGGTTTCTGCTGTCCCAAAGTCTCTGGTCACAACGCAATTTGCCACCAGACTCGTGCATCACCGCCTCCTCCACTCATAACAACGATGACAGCCCTCGCTCAGAACGCCATGAAGTACCGCTACCTCGGCAACTCGGGACTGCTCGTTTCCCAGCTCTCGTTCGGGAGCTGGATGTCAATTGCCCGACTGCCCGACGAGGACAAGGCGTACGACATCTTCACGCACGCCTTCAAGCTCGGCATCAA
>JAASGD010000451.1:0-22364 GCA_023334115.1 Globisporangium megalacanthum
ATGGGAAAGCCACTCGTCTCCACACCCACTGACGAACACACCCACACCACAACGCCTAGGCACCTGACTGGAGACATCCACGCCATCACTGCTGCCAACAACCTGGTACCGAACGACTCCTTCCTCGTCTAGTACACCACCTTGTCTGTGCTAACGACACCATGAACGCGTCCTCCCTCCCTCCCTCCCACCATTTCAGCTCGCAGCGGCGATCGACACGCGTATGTTCCACGAAGCGACGCAGAAAGACAAGGCGCTGTTCAACCGCCTGTGTCCACGCGCGAAGGACGGGACGCGGACGTTTGCGCCCGTGATGCGCACGCGGCTCGAGAAGCTCGGGATCGACAAACGCTCGCCCGATGACCTCACGGACGACGAAGTCTCGCGGTTCGCGCGCCTCGACATTGACCCCGACACGATCACGTGGTGCGTTCATTCGTGGCCTTGCTGTCGCGTCTGTCGACTGGGACCGACCTTCACTCATTGTCCGTGTCGACTACTGTAGGCAGCGCGTTCTCGACGTGTGCGACCGGTTCTTGCGCCAAGTCGTGGTCGGCGTCGCGCCGACAGAGAAAGGCCAGCGCCGCACGACCGGGTTCGACATCACGGTCGCTAGTGAGATCATGGCGATCCTGGCGCTCACGACGAGTCTCCGCGACATGCGCGCGCGCTTGGGGCGGATCGTGATTGGCTTGAACCGCGCGGGCGAGCCGGTGACAGCCGACGACCTCGGCGTCGGCGGCGCGCTCGCTGTGCTCATGAAAGACGCGATCCAGCCGACGCTCATGCAGACGGTCGAGGCGACGCCCGTGTTTGTCCACGCCGGGCCGTTCGCGAACATTGCGCACGGGAACTCGTCGATCATTGCGGACGAGATCGCGCTGAAGCTCGCTGGCGACGACGGCTTTGTCGTCACGGAAGCGGGCTTTGGCGCAGACATTGGCATGGAGAAGTTCTTCAACATCAAGTGCCGCACGAGTGGCCTCACGCCGCAGTGCGTCGTGCTCGTCGCGACGATCCGCGCGCTCAAGATGCACGGCGGCGGCCCGAACGTCGTCGCGGGCCAGCCGGTACGGTACTGCGAGAGAGAGAGATGGGATGGGGGCTAGCTGACTGACTGACTGGCGTGGGCTGTCGGGGAGCAGCTGAACGCAGTGTACGTGGACGAGAACGTCGAGCTCCTCGAGCGTGGATGTGCGAACATGCAGCACCACATCCGCAATGCGGTGCGTCGTTTGCTGTCGTTTGCTGTCGTTTGCTGTCGTCTGTCGTCTGTCTGGTGGCTCTCACACTCTGTCGTCGACAGCTCAAGTTTGGTGTCGCAGTCGTCGTCGCAGTGAACGTGTTTGCGACCGACACCGCACGAGAAGTCGCGGCCGTGAAAGCGAAAGCACTGGAAGCCGGTGCGACGGCGGCAGTTGAGAGCACGCACTGGGCGGACGGTGGGAAAGGCGCCGTTGCGCTCGGCCACGCAGTCGTCGAGTCGTGTGCAGCGATGCGTGCGCGAGACAGTCCGTTCCGGTTCCTGTACCCACTCGAAATGAGCATCGCGGACAAGTTTGAGGTCATTGCGAGTACGTCGCGTCGTCGTCCTCTTCTGGGTCTTGGTGGGTGAGAGAGGGGGAGACTGACTGACTGGCGTTGCCTGGCTGTCGTGCAGAGCAAATCTACGGCGCTGCGAGCGTCGAGTTCTCGGACGAAGCGAAGAAGAAGCTCGCCGTGTACACTGCGCGAGGGTACGGCCGCCTGCCCGTGTGCTGCGCCAAGACGCACTTGAGTCTGAGCACGGACCCGACTGCCAAGGGCGTGCCCACGGGCTTCTCCGTCACCGTCCGCGACGTGCGCGCGTCCGTCGGCGCGGGCTTTGTCTACCTGCTATGTGGCGACATGATGACGGTGCCAGGGCTGCCAACGCGTCCCGGCTTCTACGACGTCGACCTGGACGTCGAGACGGGGAAAGTGATTGGGCTCTTCTAAGCCCACGCGGGTCGACAGAGAGAGAGGAACTAGCCAGAGACCAGTGGTGGTACTGTAGTTGGTCGGCTAAGAGCGGAAAAAAACGGACGGACGTCCCAACAGCCTGTGCGCTCGTCTCAGTCCGTGGCGGCTGGTGCCTCCTGCTCGTCGCTGACTGCGGACGCGGCACCTCCGGAGCGGTTGTTGAGGAACGTTTGCCAGTGGTAGAACTGCTGGCTGTGGACGAGCGTCATGAAGTCCTCCCGCTGGATCATCTATGGGCGGAAAGAAGGACAAGAGTGAGTGCTTCTACTCAACAGAGACGGACGACTGGAGGCGCTGGACGCACCTGGCGGAAGCGATCGTCGTCCAGCATATCGAGGAACGCGAGGGCGTGGGGGTACCTGCGCACGTTCACGTCCACAGACAGTTAGTGAGCTGTCTTTATGTTGGCGCCTGAAGAGAGAGTGAGAGAATGGCATCGGCAGAGAAGCGGACGCACACGAGGTACTTGGCGTACTGCGGCTGCTTCCAGTACTTGAGGTACGCGAGGTAGTTCATGAAGGCGGGGTTATCAAAGTACCGGTTGATCGCGAGGACTACAGTGGAGAGCACACAATACTCAGCAGCCGTTGTGTGTGCGTGGACGTGGTGCTACGCAGGACCACGACGTACAGTTTAAATAGGCTGGGCTCGCGAGGCACTGGATGAACTCGAGCTCGATCTGGAAGCGGATGTCGTTCGACGGTACGTCGACCTTCGGCAGCGGCGCGGCGGTGGCCGTGCCTGCTGAAGCGCCCGCAGCGGCGGTTGGCGACTTGGTCGTCGCCATGTTTGTGAGCGAAAAAAGAGAGGTTTCTGGCTGCGTGCGCTAAAATGACGAATACCGGTAATTGGATTTTTAGATATAAAACTGGGTGTGGGAGCTCGTCTTGCAGCTTGCATGGACGCTGTGGCCGTCACCGTCGCTTCTCTCTCTCTCGTCGCTTAAATGAAAGGGGCGGCACGCAGACTCCAGTCGGCAGACGAGCGCCGGAACGACGCGTGCACGATTTCCGCCGCCCAGTCGGCTTCAAACACCAACCCAGCGAGCGACGAGTCCGGTTCCGTGTCGGTGTCGTCGCCCCCGTTAAGTGCGTTAAATACGAGATCGTCTTCGTCTGCAATGTCAGTGGACGCGGCTGACGACGTGCGTCTCGCTAGGCGCCCGTGACAATCGCTCGCTAGACCGTCGTTCCGCTCCAGCGACTTGGCGTTAGCGCAACGTGTCTTCCCACCACCTACTCCCAGCAGCTCCTCATCGTCGAATTCGTCGTTCGACAGCTCTGATTCGTCGTCAAAGAGCTGGAGCCCCACGTCCGAGCACGGCGAGATGCTGTACCCGACCGAGTCGCCGTCGTCTTCGTCACCATTGTCGTTGTCGTTGTCGTTCCGTGCACTGGTGGTCGCTAGAACGACCGCGACGTCTTCTTCTGTCACGACAAAGCTCGACGCGTCCGCAAAGAGATGCGATGGACGCCCGACGCTCTGGACCGCGTCGATACAACGCGCCATCCGGAGCGTCCGTGGGACCGTCTCGAGCTGCACGGTAATCACTGCATTGGTGCCTTGTATGTAGACGACGACGGTCGGATTCGGATGCTTGTCGCGTGAGACGAGACGACGACGACTGGGGTGGCCATGTAACAAGTCTTCGAGACGCGCAATGTCGACTGGCGTGAGGAACTGGCAGAGGTTCCGGCCGTAGAGTGCGCGCGCGTCGTCTGCCGCGCTGCTGCTCGTGGACGCGTCGACGCAGAAACAGCGCACGGCGTCGGCGGGAGCGACTGCGAAGAGGAACTCGCCGGTCGGCAAGCAGTACGCGAGGCGCTTGGGACTAACGACGCGGTGGAGCGAGAGGAGCGTGACCGCGCCGAGGTCTTCGTCCGCCATCATCATGTGGCTGCTTAGCTTGTGGTAGTGGTGGCGCGTGACTAACGTGAGTGAGTCTGGGCCAAAAGTGTGAGTCTCGAGTCTCGAGTGCGGTGACTGACTGACGCCTGGGCTCGGAAAGGCACTAATGATAGTTCGCGATGTGCTGGCGTGCGTGTGGCGTGCGACTGCGACTTGGGCAATGGCAATGCACCGGCACGGTACGGTACGCGGCCGGACGGACGGACAAGTTTCGAAAAAGCTGTGCGTGTAGTCCACGAGAATGAAATTGTCGACACTTGTGCCTTGGACAAGCCGACTCCTGCGAGACTAGAGCTGGTCCTGGAGGAGCAGCAGGCAAGCATGCAGGCTGGTTTGCTGCCTGGTTTAGCCAGCCCCAGCTGGATCCTCCGCTGGTCTCGAGAACGGAGCTTTCGCGTGCCAATGGTGCAACGCGGCTCATCCCAGGATTTCCAATACGGTACGCTATTTCATAGTCTTGCGCATAGCACTGTTAAAAAAACTGACAGTCGCATAAAATGCAGGCAGCAAACATGCAGCCAACGCCAGCAGCAGAGGCGGCGGCGGCAACGACGCTGATGACGCCTGACGACGGACGCGAGTACCGTGTGGTGCTCGGACGCTCGTTGATGGAAGGCACACAGCAGGAGCAGCAGGCAACAGCTGTGCACGCGCCGTCGGGGAGCGCAGTCATGCGAGCATTGCACGGCGACTCGGTGACCATGGCGAGAGTGCCGAAACCCAGGGAACATGACGCAGCGAGTGACGTGACGAGTGAGAGTCTGGACGAAGTGTTCGTGTCGTTCCGGTACGAGTTCCAGCCTGCGTCCGTAGACACGCGCACGCCAGGCCTTGTGACAGTGGACGACTCGAACGGGCTCCAAGTGCTGCGGGGGCACTCGAGTGGCGCGCCAGGCGGCATCCTCTTTAAGGGCAAGATGGTGGAAAACAAGGAAATTGACTGTTTGTTGCTCTTTGACGGCGCGCACTTTCGGCTCGAAAAGTGTCCGTTCGCATTCACGCAGCTGCGCCACGTGCGAGCGAAGCAGCCGCCGCCAGCAGCGAAGGCTCCGGCTCTCACGCTGTCGGAAACTGGGACCGCAGTTGGTGCAGCGGTAACAATAACCGCAGCAGGACCCGGCAGCGAACAAACGGGAGATGATGACGTTCATGAGGACAAAGGCGCGTCTGGTGCAGTGTCGACGCGGAGTGCGGGTCCAGAACGCGGCCGAGGACGAGGACGAGGACGCGGACGGGGTCGTGGGCGGGGAGGGAAGAAACCTGCAGCGACTCCACGTGCGAAAGCGACCGTGGGAGCAGCGAAAGTGCAGCGAAAACGGACGGCGGGGAGCTCAGTAGGCGACAGCACAGGCGGAAGTGGCGCAGGAGCGGCAGCTTCTCCGTAGTTGCTTGTGGTTGGTTGGTCACTTCAACCAGGAGAATAGTGTAAACTTGCTAAAAGTTGGTGAAACGTCGCGTAAAAACACATGTCATGAAAACCCTTCAAAAGCCATGCAGAGGGAGGCAAGCCCGACATACAAACCAACTGTCAGAACCGAGAGGAGGGACCCCGAGTGTGGGGTCACTTCGCGCGACTTGTTCTCGCTTCGCTTTGATGTTCTCAGGTCGAGCAGCCTGCTGCTTGAAGACAGACGTTGGGGACCTTCGCATCATTTTCCCGACTGCTGCCGACTGCGCGAGCCGCCTCGCGACCGACTGAACGAACGCTCCTTCTCCTCCGCCATAGCCATGGGCACGATGAACCGCCGCCGCGAGACCGACGTGATGAAGCTGTGCGTCTCTCTATTCACTGCACTGTGACAGCAGAAGCGTGGCTTCTGAGCCCTGTCCGTCTTGTAGGATGATGAGCGACTACGAGGTGCAGCTCACGGACGAGACCAAGACGAGCGACTTCCACGTCAAGTTCCACGGCCCGAAAGACTGTACGTCACGCAGTGCCGTGCTGTGGTCTCTACTGGCAGTTGTCCATCGTTCACCTGTCGCTTCCACGACATGTCCATTGACAACCAGCGCCGTACGAGGGCGGGTCCTGGAAGGTCCACGTCACGCTCCCAAAAGAGTACCCGTTCAAGTCGCCGTCGATCGGCTTTATCAACCGCATTTACCACCCGAATGTGGACGACATGTGCGTCTGGGTCCCTCTCTGCCATCGATCGCACTGGTGGCGACTGACGAACTGGACAATGAGAGCTTCGTTAGGGTCGGTAGGGCTCACGTTGGAGCTGCTCGCTTGGCCGCAGGTCGGGCTCCGTGTGCCTCGACGTGATCAACCAGACGTGGAGCCCAATGTTCGGTTCGTACCAGTTCGTTTGGGCGTCAACGATGAGGCACTCGACTCACATGTTCATTACCTCTCTTTCTTCACTATGACATTCGTCCACAGAACTCCTGAACGTCTTTGACGTGTTCATCCCCCAGCTCCTGCGGTACCCGAACCCGAGCGATCCACTCAATGGCGAGGCCGCGTCACTGCTGATGAAAGACGCCGAGTCGTACAACAACAAAGTCCGCGGTGCGTCCCCATCGTCCCTGGGTCCTAGGACCACGTCCACTCTGACCATGCGATGTTGTCGTGGCTTGTCGACAGAGTACGTGCGCACGTACGCGTCGCAGCACATTGACATGGGACAGAACGGCGACGAGAGCGACGTGAGCGACATGAGCGACATTGAGTGACCACCAGCGACGGACCCCAGACGACCGACAGCCGCCCTTGCGTGTATGTAAGTCAGTATCCATCCATCTATCCAACAAACCAACCAACCATCCGCTCGTGTGAAGTCCAGTGGAGATCGGCCGCACTTCCAGCGTCGTCTACTTGGACAGAAAGTTGGACGCGTCCGCGTGGCGTTGGATGTAGTGCTTGTTCCGGCGCAGTCGGTCCGCCATGTCGCCCCCCGCTCCCAAGTACGCTGCGTCCTGCATCTCCCTACAACATCATCCCATCCCAACCCATCCCGTCAGACGACTCGTCACCCACCCAACGACCCACCACCGAGTCAAACGCACTTGAGGAAGTGCGGGTTCGCGCTCGTCTGACGTTGCTCGTCGCCTTCGTTCCCCTGTTGCCTCGTCTTGTCTGCAAGACGCCGAGCGACCACCTCTTCACGCACGCGGGCGTCTTCGATCATCTGCGCAGCCATGCGACGCTGCTCCTCGGCAGAGAAGCGCATCGAGCCACCAGACGACGTCTTCGCGAGCTTCTGCTTGCGCTCGTCGTCCTCTTGGCGTCGCTTCGCACGTGCGAGCTCCAGGTACTTGGCGTTTGGACCGAGCGACGCCGTGTCAATGTCGCTGCACTCGACCTACGTACGCGTACGGCCACGTCACCACCCAGCACGACACATTAGCCACCGACAGGAACAGTTCCAAGGGAGCGAGCGCACAAGGACGTACCGCGCCGTCGCGACTGACGAGTCCGTACTTGCCCTCAACGTCAACAGGCTTCTTCCGTGCGCCACTGCTGTCGCCTGTCGTCTTGTCGCGTGTGTTGTGGCGGCTGTCGCTTCTGTCGCGTCGGCGCTCGTGTCGCGGTCGTGCTGGCGAGTGACTGCGGCTCGAACGATGCCGGTGCCGGTCGTCACCAGTGCGCGGACGCGACCGATCACGACGACGGCCAGCATCCAGTGCTGGCGACAACGCGTCGACTCGTCGGCGGTTGTCGTTGTCGGACCGACTGTCGCGTCGACGATCGCTCTCTCGACGGGCGCTGCGACTCCGGCCGCGCGCTCTGACTGGTGAACCCCGACGGTGATGGTCTCTGTCTCGGCTCCGACTCCTCCTGTCTCTGCTCCGACTGGGACTACGGCCTCGCCTTTCGCTCAGCGGTTGACGCAATTGGTCCCGTCCACGCTCAGGTCCTTGACGCTCCGATAGGTGGCGACGTTCGTCTCCAACGTCCCGACGCCGTCCGACAGGCGACAGAGGCGAGCGAGAGCGAGAGCGCGTGCGGTCGTGTGCGGCCGCCACGCTCTTCTCCTCTCGCCGGCTGCTTTTCCGCTCGTGCGCCGCGTCGACACTGTCGCTCGAGCGCTCCCGCTTGCGCTTCTTCTCCTTCTTCTCGCGCTTCTTGTCCTTCTTCGCGTCTTTCTTGGCGCTCAAGAGCTTGTCGACAGTCGCTTTGATCTTCCCCATCTTCACCGGGTTCTTCAGCACGCTCTCGTGCGCTTCTTGCTGTCGTTTGCTGGGTGTATACACGCATGTATACACATCCGTCAGCTACTATACGCCGTAGTATACACACACTTCCACTCCCACGCACCGGATGAGCATCATGGGGTCTTCGTTGAGCCGTGAGAAGGCGTCGTTCGCTGGCAATGCGGTCTTTGCGAGCGCGAGAGCGCCGTACTTTGCGTCGCCGAGCTTGCGCAGGTCCGAGTCCCCGCTGCTCTCTGGCTTGTACTCTTTCCCGAGCAAGTACTCTTCCGCGGACGGGCCGCCGCCGCTCTGCGCCATCGGGCCTTCGTAGAGCCAGTCGACGCGCTCGAGCGCGGCTGCTTTGTTGCCGTTGGAAGCCTGCAGCTGCCGCAGCTCTTGCAGCTGCCGCTCCTCCTCGAGGTTCTTGCGCAGCTCGGCGAGCTTCTTCGCCTCGGCTTCGTGCTTTTGCTCGGCGATCCATACTTTCTCGACATTCTAACGACAATAAGCGATACCAAGCGGGAGGGAAAGACAAAGAATGGGGTGTGAGCGAGAGGAGAAGGACGCGCTGGTCGTATACATGGAGAAACACGCGACGCACGCGCAGGTTCGCCGTGTGCCAGCTCTTCTTGGCGAGGAATGCGAGCGACATGATGCCTTCTCAGAAGTGAGTGAGTTTGTGTGGGAGTGAATAACGACATGCCCTGGGTTTCTTCACACTCGTTTTGTATTCGTTATGTCCAGTGTGATCTTGCATTTCGTATAGAACAAGTCGCACGGCCCCCAGTCACTGGTGTGCAGATCACCGCTCCACACACACCCACACACAGTCACGCGCCTGGACGACCCGACCCGGAAGCTCTGGAGTGATGCTCGTTGCGTTCCGCTCACTCTCGCTGCGCGCGTCGTCGTCAGCGGTCGCGACGACAGGCGCCGCTTCCGCGCAGCTGCTGCCGTCGCTCGCGTCGTTGTTTTCCACGGAAGCGACGACGAACGCGTCGACCACGAGCGCAGACGACGCGACCGCTGCGTTCCTCGATGCGACGGCGCCCGCGGCTGCGCGCCTTGTGAAAACCATGAAAAAAGACATCCGCGTGAGCCCCCGCAAGCTGACGTACTTGGCGCAGCAGATCCGCGGGCTCTCGGCGCAAGAAGCGCTGCTGCAGATGAAGTTCTCGCCCAAGCGGAAAGCCGAGATCGTGCACAAGACGGTCCAGAACGCGGTGAACCTCGCGGACATTAAGTACCAGATCGAACCCGAGAACCTCCAGGTCGCCGAGTGCTTTGTGAACAAAGGCCACTACCTCAAGCGCATGCGCATTATGGGCCGAGGTGCGGCGTGACCATCACTCCTGTGTGGTGGTGATAGAGAGGGACGGGAAGGGGCGTCGTGTGTTGACTTGTGTTTTGTATGGGCTGGTGTAGGTCGGTCGGGTGTGATGCACCACCCGCACACGCACTTGACGGTCGTGCTGCGCGAGTTCGACCCGTCGAAGAAGCCGCTCAACCGCTTCCTCACGAACAAACTCGCACGGGCGACTGCGGCAGCTGCGAAGCACGCGGTGCCGCCGCCCACCGACGCATAGAGAGACGGAGAGAGCGAGTAGCTTGCCCCATGAGGCGTTCGATGGCGTAGGCAGAAGAGCGAAGGAGCCAAACGAGAGTACGTCCACCTCTCGCTAGTACGTAGGCAAACAGGCAGAGAGAGGGAAGGAAGGAAGGGAATACAGCACCACACACAGCGTCAGCTGATGGACTCCCTCACGGGTTCCTCTGAGTCTGAGTAGCTGGGACTTCCAGTATGCCTCTTGGACCCTCAAACGTCGTGACGTCTGGCGAGTTCCAGTCACTTGGTGATTGGATCTGGAAAGCGCTGCTTCCATGAACTCTGAGGAGCTCCTGCTGCCTTTACGACGACGCTCAGAGGACGCTGCGCCGCCAGTATCCGTGCTCCGAGCGCGAGGGCCGCCCAGCGCCATGGGCACCGTGCGTCTTGGAGCCGCTGGGCGTCCGTTCCCTCTTCTTCGAGCCCCACAAGCGGTCGAACGACAGCACCACGGTCCGTTCTAAGAGAGAGCGTGGGTGGGTGTCCTTCTCTCTCTCTCTCCTCACTCCATGTGCTGTGTCTCCTTTGAACCTAACGGCTCGCAGCCGAGCGTCACGTCTCCATGGAGGTGCGAATCCCCCACCTGCTCCTCTTCGTTGCAAGCTCTCAAGAGGACGCTTACAAGAAGAACTACGCGCTGACACACCCCACCACTCTGTAGCGTCCCTCTAACCGTCCGTTCGGCCGCAAGATTGAGCTCTCCCAGGTAGGTGCTTGTGGGCTTAGGAGAAGGGGAGGGGGTGCTGGCGTTTGCGAGTCGTGTTCGCTCACTCGCTCAGTGGGTTCTCTCGTGTCCACGTTCGTAGCGACTCGTCCTGGCTCCAGACGACGCCACGGACTCGCATCGCTTCCGAGTCCAGAGGCGCGTCGTTCAGCCGCATGCGAGGCAGAAGACGCAACAGAAGACCCAGAACGACGTATCGTCTCCACCTCACGTCCCGCTGCAGCAGCAAGAAGCGACGCCCACACCTCTCGCGAAAGCAGCCCAATGCAGTCCGCCTGGGCCTTTGGACGCCAATGTCGCTCTTGTCAGTCGCACTGTCGGCAGCGTCCCGGTCTCGAGACTGAACGCCGTCTTCGCACCGGATCTCCAGCGTCTCACCCAGCGACCAGCGACCAGCGACGCTGCGGCGTTCCACAGCCACGCGACACTGGCAGCAAACAACGAGAGCGACACTCGTGGGTTCACGACAACACCTCCTGTCGGCCAGCGCGACGTCATCACAACTGTGGCTAGCAACACCAAGCCGCCGTGGCGACTACTGGACGAGTCCATCGACCACATGTACGCAGATGCGTCGACAGACACGGTGCCGCTCAAGCTCTTGCACACACACAGAGGCGACGAGAGCAGGCGTCTGAAGCACATGGCGCACGAGCGCGTGGTCGCCGCTGCGTCCGCATTGCGAGCGCAGGCGTCGCAGGCGCAAGAGAGACACGCAGTCGTCCAGCAAGCGAAGCAGCAGGCGGAGCAGCTATCTGAGGCGATTCGGCGCCGGAACAAGAGACTCACGACACACCGGAGCCAGCCGGCTGCAGCTGTCGAGGAGGAGCGGCGACACGGCGTCGCTGCGGCCTCAGAGAGCGACAACGCAGAACGACAGCGGAAGCCGCCAGTGCCGCGACAACGCGGACGTCGAACGCCGCAGTCGGCACACTCGAGAAGTAGCCGTCTGCGAGACGCGACAGAGGCGATCGTCGCAGAGATCGACAGTCGTCAGAGCGAACGCCGCAGGACAGAGACGCGCTTGGAGGCAGCGCCAGTCCTACCGACTCGGGACCAGAGTGCGGCAGCTGCAGTTCCAGCGTCAGTAGCGAGCTCCATTCTCCTCGGAGCGTCCAGTGAGTTCGCTGTGCGGAGCTCCCACCAGTCGAACGGCGAAGAGAGCCACGAAGTCGGCGCTGGGAGCCCTGCACGGCCGCTCACTGAGTCGCAGGAGCTGCTGGGAGCGGAGACTCCGACTGCGTTGCCGCCAGACACAGCACTGGACGTCGTGTTGGCTAACAACGCTGTCTCTTCACAACAACAACAGCCACAGCAGCACCGCGTGCGTCGCCAACCAGAACGACAGCGTCCACATCGCCACCGCGTGTCGAAGCAGCCGACGCCCCGTCGACTTGATGCCGACACTGCGACAGGGAACGAACCTGTCGGTGGCGTCACAGGAACGAACGCGAGAGAGCAGACAGAGCGACGAGCACTGGCGCGCGAGTACATGGAGATGCAAAAGCAGAGTCGAATGCTCGCACGCGCTCGCGAGAAGCAGCAGCGGGAGGACGAGAAGCAGCTACGGGCGGCCAAGCTAGAGGTACGTGGGTCTGCTTGATAGGAGGGAGGTCCTAGTGAGTGTGAGCCTGTTGCGAACTCACACGTGGTGCTGCAGGTACTAGAGTACGAGCGCCTTGCGAGTCTTCACCGTGCGAAGAAAGTGCCCACAAAGCGAAGGCGGCACGAGACAACGACAGCTGCGTCGTCGTCTATTGACGCGGACGCCGCACCTGGAGCAACTGGGAAGCGCCATGGAGTCGTGATTCGTGAGACGCAACGCACAGCGGGTCGACAGAGCAGCGACGCACTGTCGGAGCTCCAAGCCACCACGTTCAACGACGACAACGACGAGGACCAAGAGAACCGTCGACATGCTGCAAACAACCACGTCGACAGTCCAATAAACGCGACTGACGGTGGCGTATCGAGTCGCACTGTCGACGACGACGCGTCCGTGATGATCGCGTACTCGTCGACGACTATGGCTGACCGCGACGACCAGTTGTTGCTTGTCGATGCTGGTGGTGCTGGGGCTCTTGCCGTTGACCCTCGTGTGCAGCGGCTCCTGGAGCTCGAAGAGAAGGCGCGACGCCTTTCAGAGCTCGTGAGCATCATGAAGGAGAGACGGGCGACGGCGAGCAGCAGGTTGCACGCGCGTCCGCTCTCAGGGCTTCCGTGTAGCGAAAGCGACAGTGACCTCGCGCTCGCAAATATGGCAGTGACAAGTGTCGAAGAGGAGCAGAATGGGAGTGAGGACGACGGTACAGATCAGCAGACAGGGCTACACACTCGCGCCACAGACGACGACAGTGACCGCGAAGCGTCAGAGTTGATAGTGGACGACGATGACGACGAACAGAGCGCGATTGCTGTGGCTGCTGAGGGTGTCGGCGACGACAGCGTTGAGGAACAGGTTTCCCCCAGTGTGGAGGAAGTGCGACGTGCGACACGCGTGCCACTCCGTGTCACGACAGCTCAGCTAGGCGTTGTGAGCAGCGACGAAGCCAACGAGCTCCACCCGTCGTTTATCGGCGTCCAGAGCATCAACGTCGTGTGGCCAGGGCAGCAGAGCGACTTTTGTGAAGTCAACGACAGCGATGAGGACGAAACGCACGCTGGGACACGACGGCTCTCGCTCCGACGTTCGCCAGTGCCGTCTTCAGCGTCGTCGTCCTCGTCCATTAGACGGACGCAACGAAGGAACATGGACGCGTCACCGTCGCCTTCGTCGTCGTCGTCGAGTGGACATGGTAACTTCCAATCCTCTGACAGTTCCAGTCGCTCGCGAGATGCGTTCGGCGCGTCGTTACACGCGTACATGCAGCAACGCCAACCCGGCAACGGCAAACACAGTATGCAAGCAAGGACCCACCAACACCACACAGCGAATCCGACCGTGCGCGTCTACAGAGCAGAGCTCGCAGCCGACTCGGCGTCGCACGTGCGACGGGAAGCTGCGACCACGTGGACCACAACCGACGCGAGTGAAGCCTTCTTGAAGCTCGTGCGGGAAGCAGATGACTCGCTCAGCGTCATCAACAGCGCGGCAAAGAAGATCTGGCTTGCTCAGCAGCGTCGGCTGTCGACGCAAGCCGAGCTGCAGTGCCAGCGAGAACAGGACGCTGCACGACAGGAGCAGATCCGCAAAGACCAGCAGCTCCGAGACGTCATGCAGACGCTGACGCGTCGACGGGAGCGAGCCGGGTCGGACGACAACAGCGTCGCGTCTGTGCCGAGCGCCGACAGCGACAATGGCAGCGACGAAAGCAAGCGGAGTCGCCCGCGTCGACAGTTTGCACGTCTCGAAGACATCATCCAGGAGATCCAGGACGAGCGGCGGCTAGAAGAGCATGCGGCCGAGTCTGCCGCCACTGAGTCTGCGCCGTTCGTATTCTGGAACGACATGCTCGCGACCGGCGCGACGACGCCTGTCCCCCCACTTCAGACGCCGCGAGTCGTCATCGACAGGTCCGAGCTTGAGCGACAAGAGATGCTCGCCGGGATGAACGACGACGGCGCACGCGACCGCGCTGACCACAGTGAAGCTGACGACGCCGACAGACGTGTGCGTTCTCCGAGGACGCTTGCACGCATGTTACTGGCGGAGGTGGCGTACCACGAAGCTATCCACGACGCGCACTTGCAGTTGTCGGTGATGGAGCAAGCGCACGTCGTAGAGCAAGCCCAGAGCGAGGTTGTGACGATCGCGACCGCGTTCAAGGAAGAGATGGAGAGCAACTTCACAAGCCACCAGCTCGCACTCGACCACGCGATGCTCGCGACCAAGTTTGACGCTGACCTGCGCGACGTCATGACTGAGCTGGACGCGGTGGAGCGCGTGCAAACAAACGAGACAGCGGCGGCAACAGCTGCGATGGACCAAGAGGTTCGACAGGCGAAACAACGCGACTCCGCGGCGCAAACCGACGCGCTTGCGCGCGCCGACGCGGCGACGAATGCGACGCTGGTTGTCGAGTTTGGCACCGCGACAGGGCCGCGCGTCAGCGACACGGGCGTCCAATGCGAGATGCAGCTGCTGTCGCCATCGCCATCGCCAGTCACGAGTGCCGACAGCGACGTTCCGCCTGCGGTGCCAAGCGCTTCCGCTGTCGTCGTGGAGGAGAGTCGAGCGTTCCGTTCCGTGATCATCCCAGGAGAAGACCCACTGGTTGCCGCGTACTACGCTGACCTCGAGACGCGCAGGAGAAGCGACGAGTCGCTCCTGCAGCTCCAGCTTCAAGTGCTGACACAGAAGCTCGACCGAGAGCTCGTCGCGATCGACGACGCTGGGAGGAGAGGCGGGTGTGTGGCGCCTGAAGCGAGGCTGCGGAAAGAGGCGATCAAGATGGCGTTCGTGTCGGAGAAAGCGAATCTAGAGAGACTGCGGGCAGCGTCGATGGTGCGGTACTACAACGACCTCCTCGCGTTCCAAGCGATCGTGTCGGGCGTGGTAGAGCCTCCCAACTTGTCGCTCCCGACACTGCAGACCCAGGCACTGCGACGCGAAGTCGCTTCTAGTATCCCAACGCATTCTGTCGTCGCTGTTCGAGCCCACGACACCACGACGGCAGCTGTCGAGCGACGGAGCGCAAGCAGCGACCACGACGACGAGTACAACGACGACTTTGATGTGGGAAGTGCGAAGACGGCGACAGAGAGCGGCGCTGGAGACAGCGACCGCTTGGAAGCGATAGAGAGCGAGCACGCAGCTGAGAGCGACAGCAACGATGAGCTTGAGAGTAGCAACGACGACGAGATCGACCAAGACGACGACGCTGCGACAAGCGACGCGGTGGGCGAGAGTGTGAATGCTGTCGACAGTGACGCAGAGGTACTAGACGACGACTACGACGACGAGTTCGCGTCCGCGAGCAAGAGCTCAGCTCCAGCTGTTCCAAAGACTGGTGTCGCTGGTGACGATAGCATCGACGATGACGGCTTTGAGGCGACCTCTGTCGCGAGTGAGGCACCTGGAAGCGCGGCATCCGTCGCGAGCGAGGGCACCTACGACGCGTCGACGGACGACGAAGCGACAGCCAATGAATCGATAGCGGACGTGGCGATCGCTGCTGCTGAAGAGAGTGCGTATGATGACGAGTTTGCGTCAATGAGCGAAGCCGACAGCGGCGCGTTCGCGATAGTCGCCGACACCGACGAGGTTGACGCCATCAGCGACGAGAACGACGGCATAGACGAAGCACAAGAGGACGAGGATGCGAGTTGCTCGGTTCGTGAGGACGGCAGCGAGGAGTACGACGATGATTTTGCTGACGCCAGCGAGGGCGACGTACGAAGCTCGCTGCAGCATCTTGGCGACACTGTCGACACTGGAGACGACGGTGCGAGCGCTGTCGGATCAGTGAATGATGGAAAGGAGAACGACCGAGTGATCACGAGCGACAGAGATGTGGACGCAGACGAGTCCTTGCCCGACGACGTTCGTGATGCGAGTGAAGTGGACGGCGACGACGACAATGCGGTGAGCGACGACAATGCAGCGAGCGACGCAAGCGTCGACGACTACGAGGACGCGTTCGCATCAGCGAGCGCAAGTGACCATCCGACGACCCTCCACCCTCACGCCGCTGTTGGTGACGTTGAAGAGAGAAAAGCTGAACATGACAGCGACGGCGTGGTGCGTCGCTCTAGTGCAAGTGATGACGACGCGTACGACGACGGCTTTGCGTCGGAACACGAGCGAGTTCACGCGACTAGCGGCGCGAGTGCGGTCCCTGCTCGTGCAGTCCACTCGTCCGGTTTAAAGGTCGAGCAGTCGTCGTCGTCTGAGGATTCGTCGACGACCAAGCTGCTCCTCGAGCAGACGATGCGAGTGCACGAGCAAGTCGCAGCGTGCGCGGAAGAGACGATCGAGCGCACGGAAGGGAAGCTCGCGCGGAAGAAGAGCCTGGCGACGGAGCTGTTGCACGCGAAGCAGCGACTACTTCAGCTCGGACAGGACAAGTTCCGGCTTGACGAGGAGACGCGACAGGTGAACGCACTCGCTCTGCTTGCGATCGAGATCGACGTCACCGCAGCGCTCAGCAACGCACAGCCCCACATCACACAGACGCTCGCACAGGAAATGGCGCTCGTCCAGCAGAGCATCCCGAGCTTCGTGCGAGGTTACGACACTGTACGACTAGGGCCGCCAAGCGACAGCAAGGGACCGACTCGGGGGATGGATCCGTCTCACATCGCGGCTGCGGGGCCATCATTACCACAGACAGGGACAGAGAACGCCACAGTGTCGCCAGTTGCTGGAGAAGAAGAATACGAGGCCGAGTCGTTCGAGAAGGAGCAGAGCACTGGGGATGACGACAAGCAGAGCAGTGACGGCGACTACGAGGGCGACGAGGACGACGTGCGAGAGCGCGAGTCTGTCACTAGCGCCACAGTGAAGAAAGCAGACGAGGGTGGCGTGGATGGAAGCGAGGCGGAGGACGAAATCGCTTCCGTTGGTGACGACGAGTCGGCTGCTCAAGAGGAACTGGACGACAGAGTCGAGTCGGATCTCCAGAGCGAAGCAGCAGCAGTCGACGATGAGGCGCCGGGTGCTGCTGTCGAGTCTGATTCTAGCGACGACGACGCTGACGATGGAGAAAGTGTCGCGGCCTCTGTTGCTGCGAGTACGGACGAGTACGCGGACGAGTCTTTCGATGACGACAAGCCAGTGTCCGCTCTCACGACAGGCGACAGTCCAGGCAGCAATCACGGTGTTGCTGCTGTCGAAACCGATGAGGTCGAGTCCACTGGCGCGTACGACGACGACGACGCGTACTCGGATGAAGACTTTGAAGAGAACGCATCCGAGACGTCTGAGATCTTCCCGCCATCCAACGATCCAGTCGCTCGTCGTATACGTGTCGATCCGGACCACGACACAGTCGAACCACAGCGTCTCGACAGTGGAGCGGACGTGTTTGTCGAGCAGCTCACTGCTGCGTTAGCTGTTGTTGTCTCGCAGCTCACTCTTCCCACGACCGAGCTAGCCGACACTCTCTGTCACGACCGTGAAGACAGTGCCGCGGACGCCACTGTCGCTGTCGCCACCACTGTCGTCCTCACTGAAGCGTCGGGCGTGTTTGCCGCCAACACCGACACGGACGCCGCGTCGAGAGCCAACGACAAAGAGGAGGAAGAGGTGCTCTCGAAGAGCATTGAAGAGCAGATGCAGCGGCTCGAGGAGCTCCGACAGCGCATTCTCGCGCGGAAGAGCGAGATTCTGAGCGTGCACAAGCACCTGCGCGTCGAGAAGCGCAAGGAAGAGCTCGCAGAGGAAGAGAAGGCGCTGTGGGACGAGATGGAGCATGTGGGGACGCGTCTGCGCCTCGACGTGGCCGCGCTCGAACTCTCTCGGCAGCGGAACCGCCTCGAGCGAGTGCGACTAGAGGCCAGGCACGCAGAGCTCGCAGTGCCTGTAACGACGAGCCCGCACTCTACCGACCGCTTTGGGCTCTTGGAAGGCTACGACTACGTCGAGGATGCGCAAGTTCCGCACACTGATACAGTCGAGACAAGCACGCAGGTCGAGAGTGCGGCGAGGAAGACGATTTGGGGAGCGACGAGCGACGGCGTGAGTCAGACTGACCGTGCGGTGTTTGCTGCGGTGGAGCGAGACAACGATCTCTTGGCAGGGTATGCGCACATTGAGGACGCCGAGCCGCCAGCAACGACAGCGTCCGCACTTACCAGCAGGTCAGTGGAGGACGACAGCGCTGTCATTGTCTCTGTTGTCCGACCGACTGCCACTGTCGCCTGTCGAGACGACAGCGGAGGGGCCACACGTGATGAGCACGTCGTGGACCTCCTCGCAGACTACGCGTACGTCGAAGATGCAGAGCCAGTTACACAGGCGTCTACAGATGATAGCGGAGCGGATGCGACACCAGGAGCGACGGCTGCTGTTGTTGCTGGTGTCGCAGCTGCGTCTCCTGATCTCTTGGCTGGCTACGACCACGTCGAAGACGCGGTTCTAGTGGAGGTACCGTTGACCGCTGACGAAGCTATCGACGACAATGAGTCTGAGGACGAGCGTGGCGACGACAACGGCAGTGAGCCACCAGTTCGGAGCGAACTTGTGCTGGAAACAGAGATCGATCTCGTGAGGGCCGAATGCGTTGAGCTCAGCGGCGATGGTGCGTCACAGGAGCAGCAAGCAGTCGACGGGAATCCGGATCAGCAGCACCTTAGCTGCTCGAGCACGCTTCACACGACGTGTCCAAGGAGCTCACTGCGAGTCAAAGATGACGGGACAGTCGTTACCCAAGCAGAGGCGTTGGCTCTGGCTGAAGCAGCTGACATTGGCGATCCAGACGATGCAGCAGCACCTTGTCATACCGAGTTTGAGTCACCTGCACCCCTCGAACTGGACCCGACAGTCCCAGCTCTGTCGTATGAAGCTCGAGGTACCGACCTGGTCGACACTGTGTTCAACACACTGTTTGAAGAAGCTCTAGCCGACGCTCTCGCTCGTCACGCTCGCTGTCGGCTGGTCAGATCAGACGAGCCCAGCGTGCGGTTGAAGCGTGGGCTTAGCGGGAGCAGCAGAGAACCCATCGCTTCTCGAGGCGGCGAGGTCTCTGTGAGTGCTCCGAGCGACGACGTCATCGGTCTGAACAAGTCGGACGAGCGAGCGGTGGCGACAGGCAATTGGCTCACGGACGCGCTCTATGACGAGCTCCTGGACGACGCTGTTCGCGCGGGTCTTGCGCTTCAGTCGGTTCGTCCCACGGAGCACTCGACAGCTACAGACAGCAGACAGGACACAGCCGCCAGTGTGGCAGTCACACTCGCTCCGCAAGCCACAGCCTCCGTCGCTCTGCACGAGCCCTCACGCTCTCGGGACTCGACCGTGTCGGTGGAGCGGTCGTTTGTCTCTGCCGTCGCATCCCAGCTTTGCATTACCCACGACGACAGCACAGGGGTCCACGTCGTTTGTCTCCCAGCGTTTCACGACGTGGCGAGGCGACACGAGCGAGTGCGTGCTCCCCGCGTTCTCTTTCGCGTCGTTCAGCAAACAGCGGAGCGCGTCTTCAGTTCGCTCGCACGGCGACCCGAACTTTATCCCGTCGCCACTGCCGTTGCGGAGCTCGAGCCGCTGCTCCGACAGGAAGTCGAAGCCGAACTCGATCGGATCTTGGCGATCCAGTCAGCGAGCGACGACGAGCTCCGTCGGCTCGCCCAGCAGCTCGCAGGCGAGTTTCAAGACAGCGGAAGCAGCAGCAGCTGCTGCGTCTCACAGACCGAACTGCAAGCGCTGCAGACGCAGCTGGTCCCGAGCGTGACGCTCGTCTCGGAGCGAATGCACCGCCGCCTCCTGCTGCCTGAAGTCGACCGCCGGACACCTCGAGCGAGCTCAGGCACCCAGCCGCTGCCGCTGATGTTTATGCCACACACGCCAACGCCGACGTCCCGGAGACGCCCAGCGCTCGTGCGGTCGGCTCTCACTTACGCGACGGCACAGCTCGAGGACCGGATTACGGACTCGATCCTCGACGACCTCCTTCACTCGGAGCTTTTGTAGGTACGACTTCAAGTACTGGAGTCCATGTAGATATGTGTACAGTACACCAAAATCCATTGCATTGTTGACTGGCTGGTTGTGTATACAGTATACACTCTCCTCTATGCCATGTTGCCATCCGTGTGGCTGGAGCTCTTCGTGCTGCTGCGGGCGAGGAGCGCGCGGTCGAGCAGCAACCGCAGAATCGGCGGCGTGAAGAGCGGCAGTGACGTCGCAACGTCCGCATCCGCAAGGTACTTGGCGCCGCCAATGTGGCCGCGGCACTGGGGCGAGCCACAGCGGCAGTCGAACTTCTCGTCCATGTCCCACTCGCTCGTGCTGTAGTCGAACGAGAGGTGCTCGCCTTCGCGAATGTCGCGCGTGGCGACGAACGCCACTTCCGGCGTGTTCTCCGACACGATGAGCCGCGCATTCGGTGCGCAGCTGTGGTTCACGTACTCGAGACCGCCTGCGAATTCGAGGTGCTTGGTCGTGTCCACTTGGACCGTGAACCGCGTCGGTTGGGCGTGCTATTTATAGAAGCACATACAAATCAGTATCTGCCAGGGTCTCCACACCTCCACACATACAGTAGGCTGAACGTACGAAGATGCCTGGCGCAGTGCCAATGACGCTGCCAGCTGTGAGCGGTACGGCAGCCACTGCAGAGCTCCAGTGCGCGTTGAGGCGCTCGATGACGAAGCGGCCATTGGCTGTCGCTGGCGCGTACCGCGTCGGTGCGTCCTCCTCAGCGGCAGCGGCGCTCGAAGTGCTGACTGCCACTGCGAACGAGCGGCGCTGGTGGCGGAGCAGAGAGACGACGGCGCGGCGTTGGCAGAGCATAGTGGAGATGTGGGTGTAGGAAGCGCGTTCGTGGCAAGTGGGCGGGAGGTGGCGAAAGCGCAAGTGTGCGAAGGCAGAAGCGGCTGCGGGTGGGTGGGTGGGAGGACGGACACGCACGAGGACGACAACGCACAATTACTTGCGTTTCGTATGCGACGCTGCTTCAGCCGCCACGTTGAACTTGCCTTCTGCGGCGTAAACAGATGCTGCACCGATTTGGAGCCTTTTGTTGGCAACTGGGAACTGGCCAGATCTTCACTGACTGCCGCCACGCAGCACCGAAGCACCGAAGCAACCGCAGTTTTGTTCGAGAACATGTCGGGCTCTTCATGCTGCACAATGTGCGTGAAGCGTTCTCAAGAACACACCGAATGAGCCATGCGAGCGCTTGTGGCGTTGGTCGAGGTTGACCTGGACAAACGAGCACAGGACGTGTCGTCCTCGGAAACAAACAAACGTCCTCATCTCGATCGCGAGTGCCATCGAGCGGCACAGATGGCAGTAGGAGCGTCACACTTGCACGTTGCAGTTCTTAACTGCATTTCGCAATCGATTGCTGTAGGAGAGAGGAGATGCGTAGACAATCATCAGTCGAGCCCCGAAAGGATCGAGTGACTCGATTGCCGCGTGTCGAGGCGGACAGATCCCAAGCAGATCGCCGACCGAGCCAGATCCAGTTGACTGTGACGACGATTCGAGGTCGAAACTGAAGTTGAGCTCGATCGGATGGATCACGTCAAGAGCAGGACATCGAGACACCGAGGGCATGTCAACATTACGAGCTGGGATCGAGCTGCAAGCTGGCTCGGCTGTGGAGAGCTAAACTCCTTTGAGTTGATGAGATGTCGACTTGTTGCACGGTGATCCCAACACGACGACAGCGCTTACGATACTGTAACCTTGTGGCAGCCATCTCAGAGAGCTGCGAGAAGTTCCTTTTCGCATTCCGATGTGAGATGGCAGCGTCACAGATCCAACTCGCCAGAGGCATCTTTCACAACAGGGATATCATTGTTACGGTATTGGTTAATTTGGTAATTTACAATTCGTAAAAGTGAAATCAGTAATAATGTAGTATTCTTAACTTTACTTATTGTTAAACAAATTTAATTTCAATTCAACTGGTTTCTACAGTAAATTGGTACTGTAAATTTTACTAAGCAATTTAATCACCAATGTCTGTAAGAAGTGAACCCTCGCGTATGCGGTCGAAAATGCTAACTTCACCGGTCCTTTGTCGATTGGGCTAAAACGTGCAGGGCATGTTCATCAGTGTGTTTGGTGATACTCACCAAAGTTTCATTAGCTAGATCGTCATGGTTGTTGAGATATCATGCCCCATCAAAATCTTCTATAGCCGTGAGTGCCGTTTTTCTGACAAGGTGGCCGCTGGGCGGATAAAGAATTTTTGCCAAGAAACTATTTTTAGATACTTTATTCAAGTCAATTTCATCATTATGGCTATAATCTTAAATATCACAAAGAATGGATCGCATATTCAAATAAAAGTAAGCCTTTTGACAGTGTCACCGTGAGTTCGCGAATGCTCCAATCAACAAATGTTCGTGTGTACATTCTCATTTTACATGGTCTTTCGA
>JAASGD010000452.1:0-22326 GCA_023334115.1 Globisporangium megalacanthum
GAAGTCCAACAATGATAAAAAAAAGGTCTATTAGCACAACAAAAATAAACTGTACAGCAGCTCCAGATTTATGAAAATTAACGTTTTGCGTGATTGGCTAAAAAAAGCACGTCTTTTGCCTCACAGGTGAAGCTATATGACGTGTGTGGGTTCTGATCATCACCAACTCGCTATAACCCATCTTAGAAACAAGTTATTGCCAGTCTTTTGCCGCTGACTCTGCCAAACCAGAGCTCACCACGATGTCCGTGTCTATCCGCCATGTCTCCGCAACTGCCGCCTGTGCGCGCCTGCTGTACACGTGTCGTGAACCGCGGCGGCAGTAATGGCGGCGTGCTGTCTGTGCTCAGCCCTGGAGAAGCTCCTGGATCCTCTGAAGCACCTCGTGCTGCTCGTCCAGCGAGAGCTTCGACACAATGTTCACGACCATCGCCACTGACGGCATGGGCGACCTACATCGCACAACGCAACGACAAGAGGTCAGCAGTCAGTGCGTTGTCGTTTGCCACTGGAACACACGTGAGCCAACAGGAGATCGTGAGCGAGAGTGAGGACGCACCGGATGAACGTGTTGTAGTACACGGACGTGAAGAGCGCCGTGATGAACTGGCAGTCCATGCGGTCCATGACGCCGCCGTGGCCAGGAATGACCGAGTCAAAGTCCTTGAGGTTGTACGTGCGCTTGATGGCCGACGCGTAGAAGCCGCCGAACGGCGCGACCACAGACGCGAACGTCGCGAACCAGATCGAGTGGATCTAAAGACACACCCAGCCCATCCTCTCGTAATCAGTACTCTTCTGAACGAGACGGACCAGCAAGCACCACTAACACCCACACACAAACACACCTGGATCGGGAGGTACGCGATCTGGCTGCGGCCAATGTACTTGGCGATCGACGCCGGCACTGTGTACACGCTCGGCACAAAGACGCCGCGGACCGGGCACGAGAGCGCGTCGGGGATGAGCTGGAGGCTCTCGAGCGGGCAGATCATCCACTGGAACTTGGCGAGCCACGCGCTGCAGAAGACCGCAAAGACGATCGTGCACGCGAACGCGCCAATGAAGCCCTCCCACGTCTTGTTGGGCGACAGACGGAGGAACGGCGTCTTGACGAACTTGCGGCCAAAGAGCTTGCCGCAAAAGAACGCAAAGCAGTCGTTGCACACGACCAGCGACACGGGAAAGACGAACCAGAAGAGTCCTGAGGGACGGACGCAATAGGAGAAGGGAGTGTGAGTGAGTGCCCTTCTGCTCCTTCTTTGCTCCGCTGGGTCGTCCTACGTACGCACCATTAAAGATGTTGTTGAGAATGTACTTCATCTGGAACACGATGAGGCCGAGAGTGACGATCGTCCACGTGTACTGGCTCATCTGGTACTTGTAGTAGCCTGTCGTATACATACGCAGGCACAGCAGAGCCAAGTCAACACACTGGTGTGTACAGGGACTGCTCGTCTCCAAACGCTGCCTCCGTACCTTTCTTCAGGCTCAGCACCGACATGACGAAGAGCACCGCGTACATAGTAAACGAGATCCACGTGTGGTAGCGCAGGTAGTGCACGACAGCAGGCGGCACGAAGCGGATCTTGCGGTTCTCAATGAACGCGCCGAACGAGTCGCCGTAGTTGAAGAAGAGCGCGACGGAGAACCAGCCCCACTGTGGATGGATGGATGGATGGCCAAGCGTGTGCACGGAATGGATCGTCAGCCACAGCGTCACCAACAAGCAGAAGAAGCAACACACACGCTCTTCTTCCCAACGCACACGCAGCACAGACGGATGATTCGCTCACGAGCGCACCTGCACGGAGCGGAACCACGGGATGTTCTTCTCAGCGGCCGCGCGGTAGCGAACGTTCACGAGCTCACGGAAGAGCAGGATCTGCAGCACGACGACCATGAGCCACGCGTAGAGGTGGCCGCCGTAGAGGATGAGCGCGAACGCGGCGATCATGGCGAAGCCCACGACCACGCGCGTGAGGAACTTGTGGAGCGGTGACGTTGCCGCTGCTGCCGCCGCCGCTTTGGCGCTGTCGGCGCGTGCGACGGCACGGCTGCTGCTTGGAGGGAGCTGACCTCCGGCTCTCTCGGGCGTCGTGTGCCGCTTGCGCAGCCCGCCCGACGCGGGAGCGGAAGCGGGGGCAGGGGATGCAGGGGGTGTCGCCATGTCGCCGGTGGCTGCTTGCTTGTGGCCCGACTCGACGAAGAATGGTGATGCCATTCGAGGGAGCGAGCGAGTGACGTTGTGGCACAGAAAACTACTGTATCCCACCGCAGCATACAAACATCAAGTTGAAACGACATGGCCACACTTGAGTGTCTCGGCAAAATGTCTATGAAAAATGGAACAGGAATGTTTCCCTGTTTTTGTAAACAACCTAAACTAAACTTACTAAACCATTTGTGAGCTTTATGAAATTCCCTAGATTAAAGGACAAACAGGGCCTGAACACCTTCAAGTTGCGCGCGCGATCTTCTTCAAATCACTCAGCGATTCGCATCAAAGATCGCAAGCAAGGAAGAGCTCAGCTCAGTTCACTAGGGGAGAAGGAGAAGAAGAAGCTTAGACAAACCAAATATGACGAGCGGGGGTGCACGACTGGCACTCCTGGTGCTCGTGCTGCTGTCGGTACTGGCGACGCTGGCGGGTGGGCTCAGCCCTCATCTCCAACCGCCCACGCACGACCCGGTCGCGGCCACGCGCGGACTCATCCAGCGCCGTCTGGGCGCTGCGTACAACGACCAAGTGCGTTCTTTCTTCCTATTTTCCGTACGAAGCTCGCTAATCCGTCACTAACACGCACTATGCGGTCCTTTCAGATCGCTCTCCGTGCGCTGGAGGCGCCTCAAGACGGCCTGGACGTGTTTGAGATCGGATCGGCTGACGGGAATCTGGAAATCGCAGGCAGCTCCGGGACTGCGATGGCGTACGGCCTGCAGTGGTACTTTAAGCGCGTGTTGCACACGCAGACGGACTGGGACAATCACAAGCTGCGCCTCCCAGCGAAGCTCCCGCCTGTGGACCCACCCATCCGCCAACAGCGTGCGACCAAGTACTCGTATTACCAGAACGTCTGCACAGTGAGCTACTCGTCGTGGACGTGGGGCTGGGAGAAGTGGGAGGCACACCTCGACTGGATGGCGATGAATGGTGCGTGCTTGGTTATGAGACACGATGTTAGAGGGAAGGAAGGACGGGTAGTAACAGGAGCTATTGGCCAGGCATCAACATGCCGCTGGCGTTCACCGGCCAGGAAAAGGTGTGGCAGAGCACGTTCCGCCACTTCAACATCAGTGATGCGGGGCTGCACAAGTTCTTTGCGGGCTCGGGCTTCCTCGCGTGGGGCCGCATGGGGAACGTGCGCGGGAGCTGGGTGAAGGGCCCCCTCCCGCAGCAGTTCATCGACGACCAGTTCGCGCTCCAGCTCCAGACGCTCGCTCGCATGCGGGAGTTCGGGATGGTCCCAGCCCTGCCGGCGTTCGCTGGTCACGTCCCCGAGGAGCTCAAGACGCGGTTCCCAGCTGCGAAGATCACGCGGTCGCCCAACTGGAACAACTTCCCGGACGAGTTCTGCTGCGTGTACATGGTGGACCCAGTGGACCCACTGTACCTGGCGATCGGCCGGAAGTTCCTGGAAGAACAGACGCGGCTGTACAACTACACATCGTCACTCTACCAGTGCGACACGTTCAACGAGATGGACCCCGACACGACGGACCCGACGGCGCTCGCGAACTCGTCCCAGGCTGTGATCAACAGCATGACGGCGGCGGACCCGGACGCAGTGTGGCTCATGCAAGGGTGGCTCTTTCAGAGCGAGTACTGGACGAAAGACCTCACGCGCGCGTACCTCCAGGCTGTGCCGAACGACCGGATGATCATCCTCGACTTGTACAGCGAAGTGGACCCGATCTGGAGCCGCGACGAGAACTACTTTGGCAAGAGCTGGATCTACTGCGTGCTGCACAACTTTGGCGGCAGCACGGGGCTCCGGGGCGACCTCCCAACGCTCGGCCGCGACCCAGTCGAGTCGCTCGCTCAGTCGAACGGCACGATGGTCGGCGTTGGGCTTACGATGGAAGGGATCTACCAGAACTACGTCGTGTACGACCTCACGCTCCAGATGGCGTGGGAAGCGAGCGCAGTCGCGATCCCGGCCTGGGTTGCTCAGTACGCGCACCAGCGGTACAACTCGGCGAACGCACACGCGCAGAAAGCGTGGCACGTGCTCGCAGCGTCCGTGTACAACCAGACGCGCGCGTACGGCGGCGTGACGAAGAGCATCGTGATGATGATCCCGCACTGGAACCTCGTCCGCGACGGCTTCATGCCGACGGAGATCAAGTACGACCCGAACGACATCGCGAAGGCGTGGAACCAGCTGCTGCTCGCGTCCGACGAGCTCCGTGGCGTCGACACTTTCCGCCACGACCTTGTCGACGTCACCCGTCAGTACCTGAGCGACCACCTCTTGAAGCTCTACGTCGCCATCCGAGACGGGTTCGGGAACAAGACGGCGACCGCTGCTCAGCTGACGACGTTGAAAGACCAGTTCCTCCAGACAATCATCGACATGGACGATATCCTGGCGACAAACGAAGACTTTCTGCTCGGGACGTGGATCAGCGACGCCCGTGCACTCGGAACGGGCGACGCGGCGCTGCAAGATTACTATGAGTTTGAGGCCCGCAACCTCGTGACGCGCTGGGGCGACAACAACAACAACACGGTGCACGACTACGCGGGGAAAGAGTGGGGCGGGCTCGTACGCGGGTACTACCTCAGCCGCTGGCGCATCTGGCTCACAGAGGCGTGCCAGGCGTACGCAGACGGCCGCGCGATGAACGACAAGGTCGTGTTTGCGGCTCGCGAGGCGTTCGAGCTCAAGTGGCAGCTGCTCCACGACGCGTACCCGACGACGCCGCGTGGCGACGCAGTGGCGACCTCCAAGCGGCTCTACTACGAGTACGTGGACAATGCTGATGGTGTCAACGGCAATGTCTGGGACGCGAAGCTCGGGTTCGTGGACGAAGCGGATGTGATGTGAGTGAGGCCAGGAGCACTCCTATCGCTATGTATTACCATAACATGGCTACATGCCATGTTATGGTATTTCCGGGAGCTCTATTCAAACTGTTTGGTGTGACCCACATTTTTTATTCATGTATTTGCTCCTATTTTTGTCACATCGAATAACGACACAAAACATCGCGAAGGTGGAAGCGATGGCGAGCAACGGCGGCGGTGCGGAGCAGCCGGTGGACAAAGAGACCGCGAAGGAGCACTTCCGCTCTTCGCGCCTGAGCTGGAGCAACCAAGCGGAGCACGTGAGTCTGCTTCGCGCCTCCCTCTCTTGTGGACCGCAAACGCAGCGCAGACGCCGAGACTGACGATCGCTTTCACCCACTTTACTTGTTGCTGGCCGTCGCAGAAACTGCGCCAGGAGCTGAACGACATTGCGATCGCCAAGTGCCACGACGTAACTGCGAGCTTCGCTGCGTGCGCGCAGGACCAGGGATTGCTCGTGGTCTTCAAGTGCCGCGCGCAGAACAAGGCGATGAACGACTGCCTGCACCAGTTCACGAACGATGAGCAGTTCCAAGCGTATCGCGACAAGCGCTCCAAGGACATGCTCGAGACGCTGTAGACGCCATTCAATCGCTCCCACACACACCCGCTCATAGTATCTGCGAGTACAGACAGACGGCCATTCAGTCATTCACACAATGAGCAACCAAACCAAACGCATCGTTTCAGTAGGCATTCAGTGAGTTACATATTCGATGAAGCGAGTGAGCTCCTCACAATGGAAGTTGGTAGATGGGTCAGTGGCTGCAAAGAGCGACGCACGTGAAGCCACGTACTGTACTGTACGTGTGCCTCGCTCCCGTCTTCCTTACTGCATGCGCGAGACGAGACTGGGGCTCCTGGCCGGCGAGCGGCTCGAGAGCAACTGCTTCGCGACCGCGACGCACTCGGCACCAATGGCCTTGCACGCGGCCTCAATCTCCTGCGGCGAGTGGATCGCCGTGACCGACACGCGCACGCTCGGGAGCGGCTCGTACGTCTGGTTCGCCTTGTAACGCGGCGAGCAGACCGCAATGCCTTTGCCCAGCAGGTTGTTCATCACGCGGTCGCAGATCTCACGAGCGGATGCGCGCTGCTGGGCGTCGTTGCCCACGCGCGCGAGGACCGTGGGCGCCACGCGCACGTGGACAATCGGCGACACGCGCGCGCTCGCGAGCACAAAGTCGCCCGCGAGCGCAGTCGTGAGCACGTCGTGCGCCAGCGCCGCGTTCGTCCGGAGCTTCGTAAACAGCTCTGGCTCGGCGCGCATGAGCCGGATCGCCTCGGACGTGCACGCGGACGTGAACGGTGGCGGCGACGCCGAGAAGACGTAGCCCGCGCTGTTGATGCGCTGGTAGTCCACGACCTCCTGCGAGCCCGTGCTAAAGCCGCCGACGCCGGCTGCGGCGCCTGCGAGCGAGCCGCAGATGATCGCGACGTCGGCGACCGGGACGTGGCAGTGCTCCGTGATACCGCGGCCGTGGTCGCCGAGGACGCCGAACGAGAACGACTCGTCGAGGAAGAGGCGGAAAAAGTACTTTTCACAGAGCGCGACGACCTTGGGCAGGTCGATCACGTCGCCGTGGTTGCGGAAGAGCGACTCGGTCACGACGTACCGGCGCTGGCAGTCGGACCCACGACCAGCTTTCTTGTCGGCCGCCCGCACGCTTGCGAGCACGCGCTCGAGGTCCGCGAGGTCGTTGTGCTTGTAGTAGTGCGTCGTGCAGCGCGCGAGGTTCGCGCCGACGAGGATCGAGTCGTTGCAGCCGTCGTCGACGACAATGAGGTCGCCACGCTTCGCGAACGCCGGCAGCACGGTCGACGACGTCGCTTCCGTGTCTGAGAACGTGATCGCGTCCGGCGTCCCAATGAGCGCCGCGAGGTCCTTCTCAAGGATCTCGTGCGTGTCGATCGTGCCGTAGAAGCCGCGCGGACCGCACGAGCCGCAGCCGTACTTGGTCAGCGCCTTCACGGCCGTCTCCTTGAGCTCTGGGCGGCTGCCGAGGCCGAGGAAGTCGAACGTCGCGAGGTTCAGCAGCGGCTTCTCAATGCCCTGCAGCTTAATGTGCGTGTCTGGCTGCGACTCGACAATGCCGATCGGACGCGCGCGACTCGCGTCGGCGCCGCTGGCGGCTGGGACGAGCGGCTCGGGCGTCCACTCAGCCACGAGGTCGTCGATCTCTTTCGCCGTGAGCTTCACGCCCTTGTGCTTCGGTTTGTCTTTCTTCACGAGCGCAATGTAAATCACAAACACGATCAAGAACGTCTCGATGATCACGTGCTCGGGGCTGCGCTCGTAGATCGCACGAATGTACCTGCTCAGAGGAGAAGAAGGGGGGGTGGAGTAATACACACATACAATAGAATGTGAGTGGAGGTCTGTCGGTCGCAGTGACACGCGTGGGGGAGGGGAAGAGAGGGGGGTTAGCGACGTACTCGTAGTACGTGTGCGGCGCATTCGAGAACGCGTCGCTGATCTTGGTGGCATCGAGCGACACGAGCGCCTAGAGATGAACAGCAAGAGACAAGTCAGTCGAGTCGTTACGCCAGCAAACCTTCGTCTGTGAGAGCGAGAGAGAGAGAGCCACGTACGTCAGCGAAGGGCTTGCCGATCGTTCCCCACCACTCGCTCATAGTGGCTGAGGCTCTCTGTTGCTGCTGCTGCTGCTGCTGCTGCTGCTGGAGCTGCTGGAAGGCGACGCGAGCGCTTGCGCAGAGGACGGCGAAAGCGGGAATGCATCGCTCGCTGGTGGCGACTTCTTTCGCACATGTCACAAAAGCGGATTGCGCACACAGTGAAATAAGCGAGGGAGTGCGTTCTTTGAAAGATCGCCAAGGTCGACCCAAGAGTTCAAGAGTTGGATGTCTGAGCTGAGACGAGCGCAACCCAGCACGTACCGGCATTTGGGGAGAGAAAAGCGCGGAGCGAAGAGCTGCAACCAGAACGGACGCGGGTGGCTCGTTCTCCTCCCTCTTCACACGAGAGAGCAGAGTGTACCCGCGTTTGAGCGTGTCACTGTCTTACTGACCGCGAGAAGAGACTCCCACGAAGGTGTTTGCAAGTACTATCGCGGCGTGCTGCGTGCAGACCTCCGACTGACAGAAGTCAATAGGGTGTGGCGACTGTGGTGCCGCTCCAGACAAACCACGTCAGCACGTCGTATCTCTCCAGTACTGAGCTCTCTGCAACAAAGCTTGTCCTTGATCAAAGACCCCGAGTTAGTGCTCTCCGTCAGCATGCCGTTGCGTGGCTGTCGACACCAGCGGAGCTTCGTCTCTCAAGGTGTATGTGCTGGATGAACGAGAGTCCGAGATCAGGGAATGGGACCTTTGGTCGACTCGGAGCGGATTGAATGAGCGAGCGAGCAATGCGTCAGCATTCCCGATGCAGGAGACGAGAAATGGTCGATCTCGACGGTGTTGGCGAATGCCGATCTTTTCGAATCTGGATCAATATGCACACGAGTTGGTGCCACTTTGCTTCGCTCGCGTTGGCTGGTTTCGACAGAAAGCGAAGCCACACAAGTGGCCCTCGCGTCTGTGAAGCAAATTTGATTTGCAGGGCAAGGCCACCAATTTCTTCACTGAGCAGCAGTGTATGCACGAGGGTCGCATTACGTTGGTGAAGAACGACAGCGCGAATGGTTGCTCCAGGATAACTATCCTGGAACTGACTGTAGAACGAACGATCTTGGGGCTCTCTCGATGATGGTGTGGCGTGCCCATGAGGGGCATGAGGGCATGTGAGCAACAGAGATGCAAAGTGCGTGCAATTGAACAGGTTCGTCACGAACCTGTTGGCAACTTCAAGTAGCGGCGGTTGACCCTACTAAGTACGGGTTCCGCAACGGTTCGTCACTGTTTCCCAGCAAAAATGTTCAGAAAATGAGCACGTCGTTTCAAAACTGAAGTTATGCCACAAAGTCCGCTTACCGAACTTTGCGGCATCAAGTACGATTTTCTGAATCTGCACCTTTCAAATATGATTGGTGTTACATGTACCTAAACCGTTTCAAACGGTTTCAAATGTGATTTGTGAATTTCAAACCTGATTTGTGAATGTGAATCCTTTCAAAAATGATAAACAAATAAGAAAACTTATCTATAAGCACAACCTAATCATAATCTAAAAAACGGGAAGAGTGTTTTAGGGAAGAGTGTTTTAGGTGTTTTCCGAGCATATTTTGTTTAGAAAGAGTGCTTTTTCAAATAATCTATTTTTGCAAATAAAATCGTTATTTTGAAGTTTTAGAGAATAGTATGTTCTGATATACCGGTACTGTTCGATATTTTTTTATGTGCTTTTTAATTACCGGTTAAATAAAGCCTAAATACAGTTACCTGTTTTTTACCGGTACAGTAATCAGAAACCACAAAAAATTAGAACTGTAGGGTGGAAAACCTTGTAGAGGATGGAAAACCTTTCAGCACGCGTTGCTGTGGTTCAGGAGCAGCAGAAAAGTTGACGACCCCGAAGCATCATTGCTGTCTCAAATGTAGCTGACTGGACGACACTCTTGGCAGAGGCTCGCTCAACGAGAATGAACTATCTTTCTACAGTTCAACCTGATGGCGATATTACCGGTATTACCGGTAGGTGCAGTTTAAGCTGAACTGAGCAATTATGATTTTACCGGTACATACAGCTCGAGTTGAAAGTACCGGTAAAAATCGCAAGACTTGTTGACCTCTGCTATTTTCAACTTGTTTTCCCAAACGAATTCAAGCGCGAGGTATCAACAACGACTGAGAGCAGCAGGATAGCACCAGCGCGAGCATGGAGCTCCGGAATCGCAACGTCGGCGGGCGCCGTGACATCGACGGTCGCATCACGGACGTTTCCCTCGGCCCCACAGTGTACGCTGGCGAGCGCTATTCCAAGGCGAGCGAGCGGCTCAAGCGCCAGAACAAGAACGGCGTCGACGTCACAGGCGCGGAGAACCGGGTGCGTGCGCGCACGCCTCACTCCCGAATGTGTTCTCTTGTGATAATAATGGAAGGAGACTTATGTGGTGCTACTATGCTCATGCAACAGCTGCTGGCGCCACGCTTCATCGGGTACCTGATCGCGCTCACGATGGTGTTCGTAGTCTTCTTCTGGGTCCAGTACCTCTCGGCGAAGAAGCGCAGTCGCTCGAAAGGAGTGTAGCGCGTCGGTGCTCCTGCGACGCGCGCCGCGTGCTTCCGAGCGTCGTAGCGTTCTAGCGTCCAAGCGGAGTGTAATGCCAAGCGTGCAATCGATTTCCTTTGCTGCACTAGTGTTGACAGTGTCAAGCGTACCATGCATGCGTCCGAACATCCGCTGGATCGAGCGATGCGTCTAATCTACAGCACAATCGTCGTCAAGACGTCAATGCTTGTGCATCCAGGCTAACCACGCCGGCGACGCGGCTTTCCAGCGACTCTGACTCTTGAAGTTCGCTAGCATGAGCATTGTAGTCATAGAGAGCGTGGCTCTTGCAAGACGCCGTCAACCGGCTCGATCAGTGGCTCATTGTCACAGGCAACGAACGTTCTCGGCGTTGGTGCGGTGCGATGCGATGGAAAGCTGGTGCGGTGCCAGCCAATCGGCAGTCGCACGCGATGCCATGAACGAACCCCGACTGTCCATTGTACTCCACCAGCAGATGGAAGTCGCTTCCAGTCCCTGAAGCCATCCGTGCTCCTGAGTGTCCGCTCGCGGTGAACATCGCGTGACACTTACAGTAGTCATTGATTGAACAGTGAGGTCAACTCCTGAAGAACTGGACTGCGACAGCGTAGCCAGACTCGAGTGAGCTTCTGGCGGACCCAAGCTCCAAGCCAGCAGCAAGAGCGGTTGCCAGTGGGCTTCACGAGTCGTCAGAGGTCTCAAGGAAAGCAAGGCGAGCCGCACTTACCATACGCACTTAAGCGAACACTGAGCTGATTGGAGTCGGTGCTTCATTGCAGATAAATACTGTACGAGCTTGCGCCGGCGTGCACGGCGGGCTCTCTACTGGCTATTGGTACATCGAAGCAGCTGCTCAGGGGGCAGAGGGCGGGCGGAGGCGCGGGTCATGAATTCCGACGTTCATTCCTGCGCCGCCCGGCCGTCCAGTGCTACGCGCCACACGTCGTCAGTGCCCACTAGCGCGGCCTTGGAGCTGGCGATCGGTTCAGTCAACGCGCTCACTCGCTGGCTCTGGCTCTCTTCGACGCCGTGCAAAATCACGACGCGCTCAGCTGAGGTGTCGAGTTGCCGCGTTTCCGCCCAAACGTCTTGGACATTTTGCTCAGGCGCGTGTAGAGCTTGTTCGCAAACGTCTTCCGCAAGTCCCGCAGCTCCTTGTCCACGACTGCGAGCTGCTTGTCCTCGATCGTGACGTTCGACGCTGTGATGTGCGCGTCGTCTTCACGGCACGAGCACGCGCAGCTCGGCACGCTCGACGGGCGGCCAGTCTCCGACCCGTACCCCCACTCGCTCGTGGCCGTGTCTTCGTCGTCCAGCTGGTCGTCGGACGACAGTTTCTTCGACGCGCGGATGCCCGACTCGCGCTGCCCGTCGCTGCTGCTGCTGCCGTCGTACTCGCCGCTGCTCTGGCGCAGCTGCAGCGCGTGGAGGTGCTGCGGGTCCGTGCACTCGCTCTTCTCGCACGTCTCAAACATGCACGCGAGCTCCGTGTGGTTGCTGCTCGCTGTGCTCTGCCGGCGCGCCATCGACATGCGCGCGTGCGTTGAGCAGCGCTGGAGCTGCGCGAGGTGGGCTTCGTGGCCGCCGCTGGCGCGCAACCCAGAGGCACTGCTGGAGCTCCCGGTGGAGCTCGCGCTCGACGACGCGAGCGGCGCCACGGGCACAGAGAAGGCGAGCTGCTCGACGGAAGGGCTCGGCGCCGAGCGGCGCAGAAGGAGCGGCATGGCGTCGAGTGAGCTGCTGACTGACAGGTGGAGAGGGCGGACCTGTTGAGTGCGGGGCGAAGCGCCAAGTGGCCGTCGTCAGGCTCGAAAGAGCTGGACAAGAAGCGACCGCAACGCAGCGAGTTTTCGAATGCACGAGCAGGTTGCATTTTGCGATGGGGCTCTTTTTCTGGGCTTTATCGAAAAGACGACGAAAAAGCAGCTGGCCTTCGAAAAAGAGTCAGTCGAGTATTCCCTCCGACTTGGTGTTTGTATGAAATCCCGACCACTTGAAAAAAGTACAAATCTGGCGACTTTGGTGATTGGTTTGAACCTGGTGGATTCCAGGCTTGAGGGCCAGGAGCCCACTTGATGAGATCAAGTGCGAGATCCGAACCCTGTGATGGTCTCAACCGACAACACTTCCCAAAGCTCGTGGTTCGATGTCAATGGTTGGCGTTGACCGTCAACGCAAGTTTGACCAACCACAAAGTGATCTCAAAATAGTTTTGACTTGATTTGAGTGAAGTGGTGCATTTCCATCTCTCCCTCGCTTTTGTCATGCACGCAACACACGCGAATCACGCGTGTGAGAAAGGTCGTGTGAGAGGTTCTCCAAGCACAATCAGAGATAATCAATCGCAATGCATGACGGACTTTGTTTGCACAAGAGGACATGCGCCAACAAACCTTGCTGTTTTCTCCTGCTCGCCTTACATCTTGTGCACGCACTCAAAGCTGTGCTTCTGATCTACTGTATCTTCGAAAGGACAGTATCTGTATCTGATCCCCTACTGCAGTATTGATAATTACAATTCTAGTACACTCAAGTGATGAATTTCGATCAAGAACGCAAATCAAGTAATTGCGCAAAGGGGTCTTCTATTCAAGCGTGGACAGTCTTATCTAATCGCACGCAATTCGAGCTTTCCTAAAATCAATTCAGAATTGAATTGTTTGAGAAAAGAAATCAGGATCGCGTGCGGCGCGCGCTGATAGGCCGAACCTCCGTGCTTCAAGTTGGCGACTAACCAATCAATGCCTGATTCGCTTTGTTGGAGTGTAACTGAGATCGAAAACTGGTTTCGTTCTCGGAGTTACACTCCGAGAGCTTCCAGCTAACAAGCACGCGTCTTCTTCAAGCCCCTCAATAACTAGCAACGATGCGCGCGGGCCCAGTGCTCGCGTGCGCGGCAGCGGCGCTGTCCCTTGGCCTTGCAGTTGCACTTGACGCTATCCCGCGCGACAGCCACGGCGTGCAGTTGCCTGCGAGCTACGCGAAGCCGCGGGCGAAGGTAGTGGCCGGCAGCTGTGACCCGAGCAAGTGGAAACCCCCCGTGGATGGCGTATACGCCACAAAGGGGGCGGTGGATCCACGCAAGCTTAATGTGCACCTCATTGCGCACTCGCATGACGATCCGTACGTGGGAGGGAGGGAGTAGGACAAGCGGTCGAATCATCGAGACTGATTGGTGTGCTGGGTCCGTCCTACTCTGCTCCAGTGGGTGGCTCGTTGGCATCGACCAGTACTACATGGAGCGCGTACAGTACATTTTGGACACGGCCGTGAAGGAGCTGACGGAGAACCCGGACCGGCAGTTCATGTTTGTCGAGCAGGTACGTGCTTCCCAGTCTTGTCTTCCAAGTCTTCCAAGTCAACTGATTGACAACAGCTGACCACTGACGCAATGGCCGCTGGCTGCTTTCTCCAGTCGTTCTTCCAGCGCTGGTGGAGCGAGCAGGGCTCGGCGACCAAGGCGGTCGTGAAGGAGCTCGTGAAGCAAGGCCGGCTCGACCTTAGCGTGAACGGCGGCTGGTGCATGCACGACGAAGCGACGCCGCACTACAGCGCCATGGTGGACCAGACCGCGTACGGCCACGAGCTGCTCCACGCCGAGTTCAACGTGACGCCCCGCATTGGCTGGCAGATCGACCCGTTCGGCCACTCGGCCACGCAGGGCTCGCTGCTCTCGGCCGGCGTCGGCTTTGACGCGCTCTACTTTGCCCGCATTGACTACCAGGACTACGACACGCGCAAAGCGGCGCAAGACCTCGAGTTTGTCTGGCGTCCGAGCAAGTCACGCGGGAAACACTCGCAGGTCTTTACAGGCGAGATCATTGACCACTACGGCCCGCCACGCGAGTTCAACTACGGCTACCGGGACGTCCAGATCCAGGACGACCCGCTGCTGCACGACTACAACGTCTGCGCTGTCGTCGACGCCTTTGTCGCCATGGCGAGCGACCGTGGGAAGAGCACGAAAGGGAACCACATTTTCATCCCCATGGGCGACGACTTCCAGTACGACAACGCCCGCATGTGGTACAAGAACATGGACAAGCTCGTGGTGCGTGGCCTGTTTGGCTGTCTTGTCTTGTCTGCCTAGAGCCATGTCCTCATTCTCTTGTTCTCTCTACGTGTGTATCGGTAGCACTATGTGAACCAAGACGCGCGCGTGTCGGTCATGTACTCGAACCTGTCGTACTACACGGACCTGAAGCTCGCAGAAGATCTTACGTGGAGCGTCAAGACGGACGACTTCTTCCCCTACGGCTCAGCGAAGCACGCGTACTGGTCGGGCTTCTTCACGAGCCGCCCAACGCTCAAGCGGTTCGCGCGGGTCGCGAACGTTCTGTTGCAGCAGACGCGCCAGCTCAACGCGATCTACCAGAGCCACCACTCAGCGCCGCTCGACAAACTGCAGCGCGCAGTCGGGCTCGTGCAGCACCACGACGGCCTCTCGGGCACCGAGAAGCAGAGCGTCGCCGACGACTACGCGCTCCGCCTCAACGACGGCGTGCTCGAGGCCCAGCGCGAGTTCAACGACGTCATGTTTGTGATTGGCGAGAAGGAGAAGTACGAGTTCTGTCTGCTCGCGAACGTCAGCATCTGCGACGTGTCGACAGCCAACAAGGTACGTGTTACTACAGTAGTAGCGACGCAGGCGTTGGTTGGTTGGCTCGGTTCGGTTCCTAACCCGCTCGTTTATGGACTGGTCTGCTAGCAATTCGAAGTGCTGGTTCACAACGCGCTGCCGAGGACGAGCATCCAGACCATCTCGATCCCGATCAAGCACAAGAACTTGGCGATCAAGCCCTTGTCGCCAGGCGCGAGTGTGCTCCGCCAGGAAGTGTTCAACGCAGTCCCGGTGCACGCGAAGCAAGAGGCGGCGCCGCACTCGCTCGTCTTTAGCACCCGCTTGGGACCGCTAGCGGACGCCCGCTTCCTCGTGACCGAGAAGGCGGCAGCTCCACAAGCGCCGGCCGCCGTTGTGGCGCCACTGGACGCTCCGAACGCTGAAATTTCGCTTGAGAACGACTTTGTGCGCGCTAAGATCGACCCTCTCACAGGCTCGCTCCTCTCCATCACGCACAAAGGAAGCGGCACTGAGCTGCCCGTGCGCTCGACTATCGGGTACTACCAGGCGTACCAGGACAGCAAGGAGCAGCGCTCGGGCGCGTACATCTTCCGACCGGACTCGAAGGTCCTGCACCCGATCGGCAAGGCTGGCGACGTTACGAGGATTGATCTCCACACGAGTTCGCAGTCGAGCGGCCCAGTAACGCGTGTGGCGTTCCGGATCAGCGACTGGGTGACAGTCGAGTACCGTGTGAACGACGGCGACATGTTTGTCGAGATGGAGTGGACAGTCGGGTCGATCCCGATCGACGACAAGGTCGGGAAAGAAGTGGTCGTGCGCTTCGACACGGACAAGAGCATTCAGTCGGCCAAGACGCTGTATACGGACTCGAACGGCATGGAGTTTGTTACGCGCGTGCGCAACCACCGCGACACGTGGAACCTGACGTTGCACGACGACCAGGAGTTCGTGGCCGCCAACTACTATCCCATCACCACGGGCGTGTACATCAAGGACGACAAGCACCAGCTGAACGTCGTCACGGACCGCGCTCAAGGCGCTGCGAGTCTCGAAGACGGACAGTTGGAGGTGATGCTGCACCGCCGGCTGCTTGCAGACGACGGCAAGGGTGTCGGCGAGAACCTGAACGAGACCGAGTCGTTCTTTGACACTGCGACGCAGGACCAGCAGACGCGTGGGCTCATTGTACGTGGCAACCTGTTCCTGAACGTCGACAGTGCGGGAGAAGGCATGGACAGCATCCGTAGCCAGATGGAGAAGCGGTTCTTCGCGCCGCTGGTGGCGTTCCGCAAGCCAGTGCCGACGAGCAGCAACGGGAAGGTGCCGTGGTTGACGGTGAAGGAGTTTCCGAGGAACGTCGGCATCACGACGCTCCAGGAGTTGAGCAAAGACTGCGTCATGGTGCGCTTGACGCACTTGTTCGCAGTGGACGAGCACGCGCAGTTGTCGGAGCCCGTGAAGGTGAACTTTGTCTCTCTCTTGACGGTGGCGAACGCGGCGATCAGCGAGGTGACGGAGCTGCTCTTGACCGGCGTCGCTCCGCTCAGCAGCCGCACGCGTGAGCCGTACACGACCAAGTGGAAGACGCTTGAGCCGGAGACGAGCGACGGGATCCAGAGCTGGCCGTCGTTCCCGCTGAGCGGAACAGAAGTGGAGCTCCAGGCCATGGAAGTGCGCAGCTTCCGTGTGTGCTTCTCAAAGGCGGTACCAGTGGTCGAGACTGGCGACGAGGAAGCGAGTGTGAGGAGCGTGACGAACGAGCTGCTGGACTGGAAAGAGGCGGCGTTGTTGAAGGTGGCTGCGACTGAGAACGAGCTGCTGGAGGAGCTGGAGGAGGTGATGGCGCTCGAGTATGAAGAAGGAGAAGCCAACCGAACTGATGGATGGAGGGCAGTGGTGAAGAAGGGGTGGGTGGGATGGATGGCAAGCGAGGGTGGTGGCAGCGGACCGATCCTCTGTCGATGCATTTGGGAACGATACTGTGGAGAAGCCCAAGGAGGAGGCGAACGCGGACGAATAGCGTGTTGTTTGTTACTTGCTCGTGTGGTTCCGAGTGGTGCGTGCTGTCGTCGTCTCGTGGATAGAACTCCCTCGCTGAAGCGTGCGCTGGAGCACGAGCTGCCAGACGCACGCGCAGACGCCCAGCGCCAGCGTCGCAATCAAGAGACGCAGCATCGCCAGCCATCGCGCGTCCCGAAGGTGTTTCCGCACAGCGGTCGCGAGCGTCTCGCAGGCATGGACCGCCCCGTCTTCGAAGCAGAAGCCGACAAACTCGAGCCGGTTCGCACTCAGGACCCGCCACATCAGCATCGCGCTCGCCTTCACGACCAACTTGGCGACGACGCGGCTCGTGGTCCACAGAACGCAGAGGAGCCACCACGACGCGACCGCCAAGTACAGTCCTTGCTCTGCTGCACACGCCTGCCGGTGGTGTAATTCGAGCACGCGGTGCGTGCCTGTCGTCGTCTGGAGCCGTGTGTCGTTTCCCTGGAAGCACCGGTCGAACGACACGGTCCACCTGCTGCTGGTGCTGCTCGTGACCATTGCTGTCGACAGTGACGAGAACGGACGCAGCGGGTCGATGCTACTTGTCGGATCAGCAGCGCTGTCGCACACATCCAAAGCGACGAAGCTCTCGGTGCTGCTGGTCGCGAGTTGGTCTCCAGTGACGGCGCAGTCGTCGTGCACTCGCGTCAGGGCTGCCAGTGTCGTCTGCTGTCGTTCCAGCTGCTCCAGTGTCGCTGCTCCACATCCACACGCACACACACTTGCGCTTCTGTTAGTAGTAGCTCCACCCGTCAAGCCAAGTAGGTACCCACGCCAAGGACGCTGTCCCTCACCCGTCTGGTTCTGCCACGCACGATCCGACGCGTTCCGGAGCCGCCCGAGCTCTCGTTCGGCCGCCGTCGCGACGAACGCGGACTGGTCCGCAGCCTCTGCTGTCGGGTTCCACACAGTCGCTCGGATCGGCAGCACGTTCCTGAGCAGCTGCTGGACGAGACTCGGCGCCTCCTCCACGGTGTCGCTACGGACGCTTGCACCATTGTCGCAGACTCGGAGGAAGTCCTGCTTCCACACGACGAGAGCTGCGGTGCCAACGATTCCAGTGCAGAGCCACACAAAGTACTCTGCGAGCGTCAGCAGCAGTGCCTCCAGCTGCGACAGGATGAGGTAACACAGGCTCGTGACGTCGAGTTTGCAGCGGAAGAGCTTCCACGCATCGCTCTGCATCCAGCACAAGGAGAACAAGAGATCGCAACCACCAGTGGTCGCATACAAGGGTTAGCACCACCAGCCAAGTGAGGACGGGACATCTTCATCTACGTGTCCTACGCACGAGCGCAAGTGACGCACCAGCGTCTGGAGCGACGAGATGCCGCGGATGTCAACAGGCGATAGCGCTGTGAACGAGTCAGTCCAGAGCGCGAACATGACATCGAGGATCCGCACACACACGCAGCTCCAGTCGACAAAGTACGCGAACCGCTCGGCAGATCGCCACAATCCGGCGCCGGCTGTGAGCACTCGGCGAACGCGAGCGCTCGCGGACTCAGTGATGGCAGGCAGGACGTAGCTGACAAGATCGCTCTTCACGTGGGCTGCTCCAAACTGGAGCTCCCGGCGTCGCTGGATCAAGTAGAGTTCGCGCTCCGCCAAGTCGTCGACTCTCGAATCGTCTTCCCGAGCCAGTTCTCGGACGTGGCGTCGCACGACAGAGTTCGCTGTCGTCACTTTCAACGCTGCAGCAAGGGATCGTATCCGATCGCTTGCAGCGCTCCACGATCGTTCGTACGCATCGAGGACGCTCTGCACGGCAGCTTCCCATTCACGGTCTCGCGAGTCGAAGCTGCTGGCAACCTGCGATTCTGCGTGTGCGAGGAGCTCCTGTGTCGACGCCACTGATCGCTCGAACCGGACTTGCGAGGCGCTGAGAGCCTGCTTGAGTTCGCGTTGCAGCCCGACAGTCAGTTTCTCAAGCCCATCGACGCTGCTCTCGAGCGCTCTCCACTCCGACGCGTTCCGGATCTTGCGAACAGCGTCCTTGTCGGATGACGGCACTAAGGACTGGAGCAACTTGGCCACCGCTGTCTTCACGTGCAAGAGCGTATCCGACGCTCTCGCAGTCGGGCCACCGGGCGCGTCTGCGAGCGAGGACTGGCCGCTTTCCGACTGCAAACCCTGCGACTCGGAGACGCTGCCGTCGCTGCTGGGCGGATCTTGGTCGAGCGCGTCGGGCATTGCCGCCACGTCGGCCCACGTTGACTGCGCGCTCGCACTCGCTGACGCTAACGCTGTCGCAAAGATCTCTCGGATCGCAGCGTGCGCCTCAGTAGCGTTGCTGGGCGATTCCAGAAGCTGCTGTCTCGGATCCTCCTCCACCACCCCGACGGTTTCTGCTGTGGCCTGAGTGAGCAGTTGGACACGAACAGTGTCGAGGACCTCGCGTGAGCTGTTGCTCTCTGTCCACCGCCTCTGGTTCTCTGCGAACGCGGCTGCAAAGCACTGGTGTGTCGCTGTACGTGGGTCCCGGACGGTGCTGCTGGCGCCACTTCCTGCACGGGAGCTAGTGCCGGACACGTTGAGCACTTTGAAGAACTGACTCGAGCCTGAAAGCATCGAGATCATGTTAGTTGAGTACCAGTACACTCAACAGTGTCTGACGAGCGCCTACCAGCACCATTCACCACCACTCAGCAGTCCACCGTACTACGTACATGCAACGACGCGGTCTTCGATCTTGTCGAGCGCTTCAGCATTCGCACGTGCAGTTTGACGACTGTGCTGCCGTTGCTCCTCGAGCTCAGTCTTCAGCGCCGCGAGTTGCGCCAAGCTCGTCTCGACTACACATGCGGACGCGCTCTGCAGCTCGCGACTCGACTGCGTGTACGCAAGCTGGGTGGCCCCGATGGCTTCGGATACGCCAACTCGCACTAGCAACCATCGCGCGAGCAGCGTCGACGCGTACAGTCCACTGGCGTACGAGCAGCACACGAACAGAAGCAGAAACCACATCTGGGGACATCGATAGAGCCACGTGAACAGCGACAGCGGCCATGACCACAGCCAGCTGCTGCGTGGAGGTCTCCACCGCTTTGGCAGACGAAAGATCGAGCGCTTTCGGTGTATGTTGTCTCCAGGAGATGGCGGCGCGCTTGTGTACGTAGATGACTTGGCTAAACTATCGGATGATCCTTCACTTAGATCTCGAGAGCTGCTGCGGATCCACACGGGAGGAAGCCGCAGGTCGCCACGGATCGACGACGCAGTCTGCAACGAGCAGCTCGGTGCGATCTTCGAGCTCATGATCATGCACGTCGAGGGCAAATGGACGAGTGCGAGATGAGAACTCGAGCATCGAGGTGTTGACGACTACATGGGGAGGGCGACGACAAGAGACTAACCACAAGATACGAGATGGGAGTAAGAGAGACGTGGATTGTTGTTACGTGGCTTACAGACAGAGGCGCGACGACTACAACGACGATGAGCAAGAGACTGCGTGCGAGGGTACTCATACAAAAATGGATTAACTAGGTTGTCGTATCATGAAGCGCGAGGCTTTCAAACGACGCGCATGTCAGAGTATAATCACCGTACCGCACACACACACATGCACCACATGGAGGAGGAAGGAGCGCTCGGACATCCAAGGAAATGAATCGCCTCACGCAGCTATGCCAGGCGGCGACCCGGCGGCTATCAGCAAAACACTGCGAATGTTTAAGGGAAAGGTCATCATCACTGCGCTAACAGAGAAGTCATGCACACATGAAGAGCATTCAGAAGCAACACACACAAGCACGGCACGCAAAGCATTCGAGGTGGTGGAAACAGGAGACAGGCAAGTGGTGCGTCTGCCGAATGGAGAGAATGGAAATGACACTCGTCGGAGCTGTTCCTGCCAAAACCAAACCAGTCCTTTCAACGGGTGGGTCGGGTCGTGTCGTGAAAGAGCAGGACCCATTTGAACAAAATAGACTTCATCATACTCATACCATTTCTCAAAGTCGAACGGGTCAACAAGTCAAATCGGGTCGAAACCCGTTCGTTACTTTCAATAAAACGAGTGGTTGACAGCGGCAGTTGACGGGTGGCTCTCCAGTGCAGCAAGCACAAGCTCGTCCTGCCTCGCGTTCTTGGGAGCTCAGAACACGATTTAGAATTGCAGAGTCAAGCGGATCGCGTCCTTCGGGCTCGCGATGGCTTGGGGAAATTCCCCGGACACCAGGGCAGAGAGTGCCAGCGTCCAAGCGCAGATCCCCTCGCGACGAAGCTGCTGAGATGGCCGGCGTGCAAGCGTCGGTCGGAGCGTTCCGCCGAGTCGCGAGGACTGATCGTCATACTAACAGTTATGCAATTGGCTCCACGGCACCATGCAGACGTCGTGCTGCAGCCGTGTTGAGCTAACCCGACGGGGATTACTCATGTTGTGTTCTCCACGACACCCTTGCGAGAAGAAGTCGGTCACGTCGACAAAGAGATGAGCGCCAGAGCGATTGGGAGCGAGCGAGTGCGCGTTATGGTATGCGGCGCGTCGTGAGTTTCTCGTCCTCTGGTTCTCTCTCGCTGTGTTTCTCAACACAGTTGTGTATGAATGTGAGTACTTGTAGGCATGTCTGGTGCGAGTGTGAGTTTTTCAGGCTCGTATGTGGCAGTGGATACAACATGAGCTCGAATGGTAGATAGATCGTATGACTATGGAGCACACTTAAGATGAACGTTTCCCTTCAACCTCAGTGTCTTGCTTGTGGCTGCTGGGGCGATGCGGATGCTGTTCAAATTCCTCGGATGTCCGAGCATTCCTTCTCTGTCTCATTGCGTGTTCGCGCAAGATGCAGTCAGCAGTCACGGTCTCACTTGAACAAAAGCAACTTCAGTTGTGTGGTGGTAAGAACCCCCATGATCAAGCATCTGTACACGCGTGCGTCTTCACCTCATGACCTTGTCCTTGTCAGTAAGATCCAGCGTCCTCGTACTGTATTCCACGGGTTGTGAGAGGCAAGCGCGGTTTTTGGTTGTCTGTCGAGAAAGTGAGCAGATCGCACTCTGCGATCGCGGTGGAGAAGGAGGCCAGCGATGGGGGCGGCCCTCGTACCGACCACCTTACCCACCATGAGGTGGCCAAGCCGCCGAGGCCGTCCACAGCGAGTGAGGGAGGGAGTGACTGAAATGAAACTTGTCCTTTGCTGCTTGAGGCAAGCACGACAACAACCTCTCTGCGTCGTGATCCACGCCGCGTGGTTCACGATGGTTCACGCAGTGGTTGTGCGCCGGTGTCCCACCCGATCTTACAATATCCGAGTGAAAAACGGGTTGGCTGATTTTGTAATTTCACAATTACAAAACATGTCCGAGTGACGTAAACACAGTGCGAGCCCTTGTTGTTGTTTCGGTTTGAAAGTGGAATCGAACATACTCAAGTTCATATGAGAAATCAGTGTTGCGTCCAAGCAGCAAACGCGATCTTTTCACCAAGCCTTTGTCATCGAAATCCCCCCTCCTCTTTTTCCTTGTCGC
>JAASGD010000453.1:0-22322 GCA_023334115.1 Globisporangium megalacanthum
CCCGCCTCAGGCTGGTTAAGCAAAGGTACTCTCCGTAGATGCATACAGTAGCTGCTGCTTCAGAACTCACATCTCAAGGAAAGCAGTCCGACAACGCACTTCTCGCTTCTCACTTGATAAAAACTCAAATGTCGCTCGCTGTACATTCGTCCAATTTCAACTCGCGTAAACTTGATGGCTGTATGCTTGTATTCGTCGAATTGTGCACACTCAAATCGAGTCGTGTTGGATGGCGATCAATTCTTTGCTGGTCAACGACACCTCGAGCTGGACGCGAACGATGTCGCGACGACCAGGACTTTGCTCCCTGCCTGCAACAAAACCCCAATTCGTTAACAGTAGGTCAGCGTCGGAAATGCATCCCGATTTGCTCGATTCGAGCGCTAACACTCCGGTCTCCAGGCTCACATTCCTGGCGAGAGCGGAACTCGGGATTCGGAGGTGCCTGGAGCTTCCAACTTTGCTTCGTGCCAGAGCTTCGAGAGAAGTGTGTGATTATACAACACGAGACGAGCCTCGCGGTGTCGCTGGGTGCTGGATACGAGATGTCAAAGACAACGACACATCAACAGACAGAAGACCAATTCGATACGAGCACTGAAGTCTCGGTCGCATGTACGTCGTGCAAGTTGTGAAGCGAGGTTGCCAAGAAGTCGAATATCGACACCATGCGTGCTCTCCACGTGTGGCAATCTCGTGGGTCGACTGGAGTAAGTAAGGAGCGGGTCACAAGAGCCGCTCGTGGGTGAGCATCACGTTGACCGAGAGGCTGCTTACGTCACGGGAACCTGTCGTGGCAGTGTTGACTTCCAGGATGAAGGCGTAGACAACCAAGGCGGTGTGTGGGTCGAGATGCACGATTTCAACAACGAAGACGAGGTATAGTGGACTGCAGGGTGAAGGTGTCGATACGCTACAGCAAGTAAGGCCTTCATGTAGGTGTTGACCTGGAAACTGGGAAGGCTCAAAGTGTGTGTGGTAAGTTCAAAATCTGTGGCTGTGCGCATTGACGACCGCTCTCGATGCACGATCACTCCTGCTGTACGTTTTGGTATCGTGGCATTTGGCTGCCCATGCGAGCTGCCTACGCCGCGAGCTTCTGCTTAATGTAGTGCAGCAGCACCGTGGCGGGGCGATCCTCGTAGCCCATGAGCGTCTCATGGCTCGAGAGCACCTGGTCTCCGAGCAGCCGGTTCAGCAACGTCACGCACACGACCGCCACTGGGATGTTGAGCTTATGGCAGAACGCTGCAAAGCCACGCGCCTCCATCTCAATGTTCTTCACACCGGACGTTGAGCAGAGCTCGAGAAAGCGCATCTTGTCCTCGAGCGTGTACTCGCAGATAGCACCGTCGAGCCGGCCCTGGCCTTCGTAAAAGTCGTCGCACGTAAGCGTCTTGCCGACCGCGAACGGGAGCCCGACCGCTTTCGCTGCCGCCGTGATCTCCTCGATCACGTCGGGCGAACACACGGACGGCCGCTGCACAATATCGCCGAGAATCGCAACGTCATCGACTGACTGCATCTTGTTATTCACCCCTTCGGACGTGATCACGACTGTGCCGGGCTCGACCCCAATGCCGCCGCTCGTGCCCATGCGGATGTACACGGCGTTGTCAGCGCCGGCGTACTCGAGCAGCTTGGTGACCTCGTGCAGCAGGATTGAGACTGACGGCATGCCCATGCCGTGGTTCGCAATCAGCACTGGGCCGACTTTGTACACGACGTAACGGGACGTGCTGCCGATCGGATTGAGCGCGTAGCCGAACGGCGTCTTGATCTGGAGGTGCGCAGCGACCGACTTGGCGAACGTGGTCATGCGCTCAGCGCTGCCGCCTGTGATGAAGAAGCGCACGTCGCCAAAGAGGTCGACAATCTGCTGCTTCTCGTCGGCCGAACACGTCAAGCCGATGTGGTAGAGCACGTCCGAGTCCATGTCGCGGATGTGCGAGTTGCGCACGTGGTGCAATTCGCTGGAGCGGCGGTGGGACGGGCTGGCGAGGTGCACAGCAGTGGAGACGTCACTGATTGCAGGAGTTGGAGCCATCGTAGTAAGGAGACGACTGGGAGCTGGGTGGTTGAGTGCGTGGAGAGAAGCTTGTCAATTGGGAAGTGAGCCGCTTGATGCACGTCAAGCGGTGATGGTACATAGTACGCTTGGCCATGGCGATGTATGACGATGGCTTGTGGACGAGCGGCGTACGCGGCAGCGGCGACGTGCACCGCAAGCACCCGCACCAGTGCCAACCCTGCAACACGGACACGCGCTCCGGTTGAATGCAAGCCTCGTACTTGATGAAACACGGCATTAGAAATTGCTATGATAATAATTATGGTTCATGTCAAGTTGGATTCGATATGTGACTGAAATGCGTTTCTTTAGTACGCATTCAAAAATATAGACGACATTTATAACGAATACTTATCGTCACTTTACGTGTTTTTAGCACAAGCTCATGCAGGTGCGCAGCTGCTGCTGGCCACATCCACACGCACGTGACAGAGCACCGCCGTCATGTTGTCTGCGTCGTCGCCAAAGATGCTCTGCGCACGCTTGAGGTTCGTCCGGAGCAGCGCCGCCACAGCGTCGTCCACTGGGTACGCGTCCGCAGCGTCCAAGTTGTCGGGCTGTCCGGACGTTCTTGTCGCTGACGACAGCACCGAAGTGTCGATACTGCCGACAGCGTCGGCATTGTTGCATCCGATTGCGTTGCTGTTGTTGTTGTTGCTCTTGTTGTTGTCGACGGAACGGAGAACTGCCGACGTCTTTGTGGTCTCCCGGGTCTCTGACGTCTTGGACTTCGCGGTGCTCTGGCTGCTGCTGCACGTGGCACAGGTGGTGGCCGAGGCGACAGTTTGCCCATTCTTCTTCTGCTGTTGCTTCTCGTCGATTGCGTCCAGCAGCTGAAAGAGCTCGTGGTGCTTCCAGGCGTCCCACACGCCGTCCGACGCGGCCACGAGCATGAACTCGAGCGCAGTATCGCGTTCACAGCCAACGAAGGCGTCATCAACAGGGTGGTCGGACATCTTCAGCTCACGACTATCGCTGTCGTCGTCGCCATCGCTGTCATTGCTGGCCTGAGGCTCATGGCCGACTTGGTTCCCGACGCCACTCCTCAGTACCCGCCGCTCGCGACGCACCAGCACCCGCCGAGCCACACACTCCAGCGACACCTCGTGCACACTCGGGTCACAGCTCACGCCGTGCGTGTGCATGTGGAAGTCCCCGAGCGAGCGCGTGAACGCCAGCGAGTCCGGGTGCGCGCTCTCAGTCGGCGTGGCCACCAGCGTCGCCCACTCGTCGCGCACGTTCTTCACGTACCCGCCGTCGCGACGCTGTGTGAGCTCGCCCGTGGCGCCGTCGACTGCAAACACGGCCTTGCGCTGGCCCCGCGGGTCGCACGAGTCGAAGAGGAAGCGCAGCTCCGGTAGGCTGCTGTCTGTGCGTGAGCACCGGAACGCCCGTGCCCGCAGGAATTCGCGTTCGTTGTCGGGCGAGTGGTCGCCAGTGAGGATGAGAGGCATCGCGACGGCCGGTGTCGGTGTCGCGTCCCAGTTGTTGTTGTTGTTGTTGTCGGTGTTGCCTGCGTCGTCCGTGGGCTCTGCCAACGTCCGCTTATCGGGACTGTGGGCGTCGTCGTCAACAAGAATGGCCTCCGAGTCTTGTGCTGCGGCCACCAGCTCCCGAACGTCCGTCGTCTTGAGAATGTCTGTGCGGCCGTAGCACGACCCACGGCGTCGCACACTGAGCGCCACTGCCGAGTCGCCAACGTTCGCTACGAGAAGCTTGCGTCCGCTGCCAAGCACCACGACGACAGTGGCGGTTGAGCCTCCACGCACGCACGTCTCTGCTGCAGCCAGCGGATCCAACGACGGACTGGGCTGTTGTCCTCCACCACCACCAGCAGCAGCAGTGCTGCCATAGCCACCGCTCCTTCCACCGCGAGCCGCCATACGAGCCTTCGTCCCACTTCCTCCCACCAAAGTGGTCGACGTCTTGACCAGGTAGTCGTCCTGCTCGCGCACGACAAAGCCCCGGCGCTCGTACACGGCCGACAGGACGCTGCGCAGGACACTGTGGCAGTCGCGGAAGAGCGCGGTCAAGTGGTGCTGGGGGTCGCGCTCCAGCGCTGCGTAATCAGCCGTCCCAAGCGCTTGGAAGTGCGCCTTGAAGTAGTCGCAGGCAGCGAGCGCTGCGTCCCGACCGGTTTCTCTGCCGTGGCCGTCGAACACTCCGAGCACGAGCACGCCCGCGTCGTGGTCGCAGTGCGTGAAGAACGTGTCCTGGTTCAAGCGGCCTTTCGCGCCGCCATGGTCCGTCACGCCACTGGCTGCGAGCGCCACGTGCAGCAGCTGGGGGCCGCGGTAGTCGGCAGCTGCGACCACTGTGGCGTTGCCTGTTGGCTCAGTTGCTGCTTTGTCGACTGCTGCTGTTGGTGGTGGTGGTGGTGGTGGTGAGCACCAGTGGCTTGTGAGGCGCACTGGAAGCGTCGCGAAAGTGCTCATGGACGTCGCAAATTACGAGTTGCGCGTCAATGGCGTCGGTAGTGTGAGGAGAGGAGAGGGAGAGAGCGTTTAGTCGAGCGAGGGCCACTGGCTGTTGAGCGCGTGTGGGTGGGTGGGGTGACGGGTCTGATGCCTGCGTGGCAGAGAGAGAGATACGCGCGCGTAGTGGTTGGTGTGTGTGGAAGGCAGGCGGGTGGTGCTGGCGTGCGGTTGCGTGCAAGCGTGGGAAGAAGTTGGCGACTGATGTGATGTGAGGAACACAATCTGAATGGGCGAAAGGGCGTGGAAAAAGATCGCGTGTCATGTTGAAGTTGCAATTAAATTTGAGAGATGAGATACTTATGGCCCCATTCGCCACGCATGCATCAGTGGTGCATTTGGTTGAGGAGATATCGTGTTATCTCGCCAGAGTGGCGATTCGCGTGACGACACTCAAGGGCTTGAAGACGAAGCTGCGGTCTGAAGTAAACGCATAGACTGCGTTCTTCCTATTCGAACGTTGTCGTGACGTTATTGACACTGTTGTTGTTGCTCTCGAAGTGCATATCCGGAGATTGACGAGCCGCTTTTGAGACCCTTTTTCTATCACTGGTATCGACCTCGACGAACTTAACAGAACGCACAATTTTAGTAGAATATACAGGCACCATTCCCAGTTGTGAACAACTCCGATGACCCACATAAGCGATGTATTTGTGCAGGTTTTTCCAATGCACAAGTACAAACTATTGGAGTTAGTGCGTCAGATCTTGCAGACTGAGCGGCGCGATTCGCAGCCGATCAACGCGGTCCACTAACTCATAGATGTTGTCGTCCAGGGTGCCACAATGGCGCCAGCAGTTCGCGATTGTGTTGCTGCTCACCGCGCGCCATGCCTCCTCCGCCCAATGCATCGCGTCCAGGACGCTCACGGCGTACAAGTCCTTCACCTCCTCCTCCAACACCTCCTTGCCATCGCTGGCCTCTCGCTCTAGCATCGCGTCAAGTCGGTCGACGATGTTGCTGTTTCGGATTCTCGCGAGCTGGCTCTTGAACGAACGGATAATGCCAGCATCCAGTGGCTATAGGTGTGCTGTAGTGTTGGGTGGGAGAAAGTGTAATGTCACGTGCGAGAGCTGCACTGGAACACGGTGAACCGACGCGTTGTCGGCGAGCAAGAGGATGCGCCTGTTGTCGCGCTCCATTTGGTCGTTCAGCCGCTCGAGCCAGGCGCGAAAGATCGCCCTCGTCATCCACGTCTTGCTGCTGCTCGTGTAGTCTACGGCGAGCGCTGCTGGCGTACGACCCTAGAGGCACCGCGGCTGCTTCGCGGTGCCAACGAAGAGGAGCGGCAGCTTGACAGACCCGTCGGCGTTCGAAGCCAAGGCGACAGTGATTCTCTTTTTCACGTTCTTCCGCCCAGCGATTGGTGCGCGAGACACAGACGAGGACAGCACCTCGCAGAAAAAGTAGGCCGACTCGTCAACGTTGAACACGTCCTGCTTGTTGTATTGGCTGGTGATCTTGCGGAAGTCTTCCCGTCCTTGCTATACAGTCGCTGCGCACGCCGATGCTGCTTCGCCGTGGACGCGCCTGGGCTTGATGTTGTGGCGTGTTTGAAGCTTCTGTATCCACCCATCAGAGAAGCACAGCGCCTCGAGCCGCCTGTCGCACACGTAACCTGGGGTGCGAACAAGAGCCGAGCGGAGTATGACGGCCTTGGCCCTGATCGCGCCCCACGTGACGACAGCAACCTGCAGTGACTCGCATCACTCGATCCATAGCACACGGACCCTCTCCAGCTGCGCTGCGCGCACGGCGCGAGCCATCTTGAGGTCGGGGCGGGAGTCAAAGAGGTCGAGCGACAAGTTTTGGATTAGCAGCTTGTGTATAAGGCTTGCTGAGGGTGGTTTTGCGAGGTTGAATGCTTCATATGCCCAAATGGCGAGCTTGCGGAGCGAGAGGTGTGCGTACTGCTGGTGGCGCGAAAGCACTGCACTCTTCTTTTGCAGCGATAGACGTACGCGTGTTGGCTGGCTCGGCATCTTCGCGAATGCTCTGTGAGTGTGCGGGCGCGCTCTCGCTCGATCCAGTGGTTGTGGTCGAGTGTGAGTTCCAGACCAACTATTAGAGGGTATCGCGAAAAAATGGCTTTTGTTACTGTTCGCAACTGGGAATGATGCCTGTACAACCATTTGGACAACTAATTTAATGCGGTTCCCTTTCAGCCAATTGTCAGTGAAGAGCTGTCACTTTTAGCCAATCACACAGCACCTGCAAGTTACGACGATTCAAATCCAATTTTGTGGAATGGAATCCAATTTTTTCAAATTATCGCCAGATAATGGTCGATAAAGCATAAATATCAAATAAATAGTTGAAATTACTGATTTTCGCAATGCTGATTGGCTAACTAAACAAATGGAGCAGATTATGTCTGGACGTTGATGATGATCTCGATGACAAGCACAAAAGGCAATTTGGCTCAGAAAAGTCAAGGCGAACGAGAATCTCCTTTTTGATTATGAGATTACCTCTTGATGCGCATAGAGCTATGTGCACTAAGGTCGTCTTTGTAGTGAGAGGGCTTGCTAGGAGTAGCATGCGCAAGACAGTCATCATACAGGACTGCCTGCCTACTCGACGGTAGCTGTACCAATTTTGACGGGAATTATGTATTTGCGCTACATCGGCCAAAAATCGTTTAGCTGGCGAAATCAATCGAAAATGTATCAACCTCGACGAACTTAACATATCACACGATTTTAGATGAATATGCTAAATATTTGGACAATGAAATATTGTGGTGTCACTTTCAGCCAATTGTCAGCGAAGACCTGTCGCGTTTAGTAATTAGTGAATCACACAGCACGCGCAAGTTACAACGATTCCGAATCAAATTTTGTCAGAATGGAATCCAAAATAAGATTTTGGTTCACACGTTGAGCTCGATGGGATTGTAAGATGTCCTCACTATATGAAATCTGCTCGTGCCATGGCGAGGCTCATGGCTGCCTGGGAGTGGCGTGGTGGGATCGTTGGTATCGTTGTTTGTAGTAGCTAGTCGTTGATTGCAAGGCGCGAAACAAAATCGAAAGTGAGCCTCCGTGAGCACGATGTCCATTTAGTTGAGCGAAGCCATGCGATGCTTTGAGCGATGCGGTACTACCGGGTTTTGGGACAGTTCGGAGCAGATGCGATATCACACGACTGATCGCGCCAGCTCGATGTCGTCCAGGTCAATTGATGCTGCAACATCACTTTAGATGCGAGCCGAAGCTGGGACAGCAATCGCCGATCGCGCATAGCTCTGGAACGGCGACAGGGTGAACTGGGAACTATTTCGCGTTAGCAACCACCATTCGAGCGCCCATAGCGCCAAAACGCCCATTTGCTTCACACGTTGAGCTCATTGGGGATGTTAGGCGTCCAGACTACAACAAATCTGCTCGCGCCACGGCGAAGCCGATGACGACCCCATTGATAGGAGCGGAATCTTTGCAGTCAGCCACTAGATCCTCCATTGAGTATCGTGCATGGAAGTCGTCGTGTTTGTTGGTCCGCGATCCGGATATAATGAAAGTAGGAGTCAGACGTCCATCTGCCGCGGAACATGATAGCGTGCGCCATCACCGCCCTTGAACAGCGCCGTGTCGCAGTGAATGAGTGAATAAAATGCCTCCAAATTGTGTTCTGGAGCCCATTCACTGGAGTAGCGCGTTCATCGACCTAACCGACATATCCTTGCCGTTCTCAATCTTTAGGAGAGGCTTATCCGACGCGGAAGAAGCTCGCGAGCATTCCAGCGTAGCAGGAGCGCTGCTAAAACCGGGCAAACTTGGCCCGAGCAAGCCTCTCACTAGTCAGCGCGTGCACCCATATCCAAACTGATCAGTCTTCCGATTTCGGAACAGCACGACGACGCTATGGCTTGATGTGGCGAGTGTCGATGCCCTTGAAAAATGCGAAGTGAGTCTATTAGCCCGCACACAAGTTAGCTCTCACTTGTCGTGCCTCTAAGCTCACTCTTAGTTGTCCTGCCCACATGTCGTGGTGCTCACGTGACCTGCGCTCTTGTAGCTCGTTAGGGATGCGCTGCTAGCAAGTTGCCGTCTGTGCCGCGGCGCGTCACTGCTGCGCCAGGCTGTGCTATCGCACTACGCCGTCGCGCGTTACCAGCTACTCCGCCTACATGTCTTCCCTCGCAGACCTCCTGCCGAATTGTGGTGGCGCGCCGCTTGTCGCATCTTGGTTCTGCTGCCTCTTTGGCTTGGCGATCGAGCGTCACGTTTGACGCTCGTCGCTCGTCGCTCCCTTCATATGCGTGAACTGTGATGCGTTGGGCTGTACGCATTCATCGTCATGCTGCCTGGACGTCCTCATTGCTCCACTGCGCGCGAAAATACCCAATCTCGAATTTCCGCCCAGGTACCTTCGCGCCACCTTCGTACCAACTTCGCGCGACACGCAATGTAGCCATCAGTGCTCAGAAAATACACTTTTTATTGTGTTTAGGAAAATAATATAATGAATATTGCAATACGAGCCATGGCAATCCATATATAAGTTTTAATTGTGTCCGGTGTCTGTCCCAACTCCGGACGGTAATGCTCCATTTTTGCAATTTTGAAAATTTGCGTTCGGGATCGCTACATAAATTTGCACTATAGCGTAAAAAATATTTGGGTTCGATCGAGAAAATACTGTGGTAGAGAAAAAAGGAAGGGAGCTTAGCTGGGTCACTCTCGGTCTAATCAATCGTGGTTCGATTAAATAATGGTAGAGAAGTAAAGAAGGGAGTGTGCCTGAGCATTAAACCCTAGACACTTGACGAACTGTAACGGGACTGTAAAATTGAGCGTGTGTGACTTTCTGAGAAAACAGAAATTGAGAAGCAAGTGCGTGAGAGAGAAAGAGAAAGAGAAAGGGAGAGAGAGAGCAGAGAGCAGAGGAGAGATGAGAGAGAAAGAGAGAGAGAAAGGGAAAGAAAGAGAGCGAGAAAGAGCGAAAGAGAGAGAGGAAGAGAAATTGTGGACGGGGACGAGCTGTGTGCTGGAGGAGAGAATGGTAGGATCAAGTCATTTGTACTACAGTAGACAACGCGAGAGCTTGGGTACTGAGGATGGGAGTGAGCAAGACAGTGAATGAGGAGAAAGCGACTGAGACTGATGCAAGCACGCAGTCGTACATGTTGGAATATCGAGTTAGTAAGACTGTGTTGTGGTGTGTGGAGGACGAGGGAGGGGTACACGAGATTGAATATAGGTGGGTGGAATGGGTGAACATTTCCTGGGGCGAAGCCCGAGCAAGAGCCTAGTAATGAACGGCGAGCTGGACGCTCGAGTAGAAGCGATCAGTGACAACAGCGTGAAAAACGCCGTCAGTGCGCCGTGGCAGCACCTCCGTCAGGTTTCTGGTCACAGTCGCCGGTTCAGTGTTCGGTTCAATGCCTGCCGTCGCCTGCTGACCAATCTCGTCGTCTTGTTGAGCCTTTCTGCAGTAGAGCTCGAGCCTGTCATACATACGATACAACATGTTGTCATGAGCATGCTGGAGGATCCAACTTGTTTGACAGGCATAAAAAGAAGGTGCTTCGGAGCCTCCGATAAGCCTGCAATTATTTCGTCAATATATGCGCCTGTGTCTGGATGTTGGAACCGCTGGAAACAAACAAAAAGCTGCCAGGAATAGCTCCGGATGCATTTCAGCCACTAGGTTTTCATAAAAATTTGATTTTAGTTTACAAAAACAAAAGTCGTAAAATGCAAAAGGTGGCAATTTTTTTATAAACTGACCTTTCTGGATGGATTAACCCTCCTAACCCAAATGTTGTATATAAAAACATGTGGAATTTTCACATGTTTATGTATAACATGTTAATATTAGCAATGGCTCATAAACCCCCTTTTGATACAAACTCCAAGTCAAAAGCAGAATCGCACAAAAAGGTCACTCAACAATATCGACTCAAATGCACAGGGTAAGGTTGAAATTCTCTTGATTTTAATCCAGAGTTACTCCGGGATCCCAGAGAGATCCCAGTGTCTAGTATAAATGTATGCACTGTGTAATTTAATACTTCGAGTGCAAACAGACACGAATTTAACTCGTTTAGAAATCAAATCGATTTAAGATCACATTGATCTATTAATTAAATGAAAAAAATGTTAAAAAACGGTTGCTGTTCGTGCAACATCATGTGAAAAATGTTGTACGAGGAACAGACAGTCGACATTCGCTTTTTATATATTAGTATTCCACGGATATAAAATTTGGTAGGCACAACCTCACAAACTTGTCAACTTATTCTGTTGACAGGAAACGCCTGAGCGGGCGGCAGGGGGGGTCACGACAGGCGTCGCTATAGTACGTACGCCCACCAGCACTGCAAGACGGATTGTCGTCCCGGACAAGACTCACGTGACTCAACGCGGCGGTTCTTTGCGACGAGACGGGTACTATACCACAGTGTTAGCAGAATAACTCAACAAAGCAATCGGTCGATAACACACTAGCTTCCTCGCAGTTTGCCTTTTGCAACCCAGAAGCCAAAAGCCGCAACACATATGGTCTCCTACATGCGCGCCAGGGCAGCCGCCGTCATCCTCTTTGATCCTCTATGTGATGGCAAGCTGCAGGATCGTCCAGTCCTGCATCTTTGCGACGTTCATGTTATCCATGTCGTGGAATGTGTCCAGCCCCAACAGTACCGCACCGAAGAGTAGATGCCGGTAGACTTCGCGTAGTGACCGCACAGCACCACCTCTGGCTCGATGCAGCGTACTTCGCCCACGATTGTCTCCTCGGCAAAACGGTCGCCGCGAAGCTAAATTCGCTCAGCTTCGCTCCAGTCTGCGCTCAAAGAGCACGTGGGAGAAGACTTGAGGTTGCAATGGATAAGCTTCGGGATCACCAAGTACAGGTAAACTAGTGTGTTGGCGATGTCGATCGCAATCTGCCATTTTGCGCTTCTCCCACGTCAGTGACTACAAGCGGTTCGTACCCAGCAGCGACATAAGGTAACCCTAGTCCATGAACTGCGTCAGAACATGGAGGCTCGCCTATGACACCCCGACGAACCGCACGATCTTCGGGTGCGTCATCCCCGCCATTGGACGAGTCTCTACCACATAAAGGAAGACCACGTTCATCAGCTTTTTGTTTGCCAACATTAGATTGATCGCTACGGTCTTGCCCATGTGCAGCCGGAGTGACACCGCTCCGTACCGGCCGCGTGCCAGCAGCTTGATCGACTTCCTATCGCGACTGTGTGCACATTGCGTCGTTCCGGATCGCAGACACGAACGTTGCCGAGCCATCTCCGAGCCTCCCCGTATAGCGTGTACGCCGACTTGTCTGTCAGGCTCATGATCCGCAGCTGGCGGCCGCGTCGCACGACGATAAACGCCAGCAGACCCACCACCACAAATCACTACAGTGAGTGGTGGGTCAGGTTATCAGTCAGAGCCATCCACTACAGCACGCAACACATTATCGTTCACACACACACCACCCTTCGCACACAGCAAAAACAAAGGCCAGAAAGACTAAGGCGATCACGCATCAAATATGGTCGACAATACGGTATAGACGAGCGAGTTGAACTCGGTCACTAGTCCCAGACGGTGCTGGCAACCTTGGTGTTGCCAACGCCAACAGCCACTGCTTGTAGCTCGACGCGATCAAGCTATGCGTTGGTACGTGACCGCTCAGCTCTCTGTCGGCGCTCTCAGTGGTAAGAACGCCGTCTGCCACTGGTAGTTGCGCACGGCAAAACTACTACATGCACGGCTTCGACGTGTTCATGTCAAAGCAACGTCCAATGTTTCGAAAAGTATCTTTTTTGAAAGCGTCAGACAAAAGGGTGAATTAGAAATGGAAGACCGGGACTACTAGTGCGTGTCTAATTTACATTTTTGACTTCGCTACGAATTGGGAGTAAACACAACTTAAAAATCCAGAGCTTTCTTCGCCAAGCGCGGCACTCAGTCGGAGCAGAGACTGTTCAGAGTGGGGGTGGACAAGAAAAAGGTTCCTTATGACAATCATTCTCTCTGACGCACTTCAACAACAAATCCAGATCCAGTCGAAAGCAGTCACTTTCCAACATTCAGACGAGAGAAGACCAGCAACCAAAACAAGCAAATGCCATCAACCGCCATGACCACGCATCGCGCGAGAAAAGAGTATCAGGAGTTTGTCGACTCACTCGCGTGGCTGTCAACTGACGAAAGGCTGTGACTAGCCGCAGAGAGACGCGAGCAGATCGTGGAGGAGTATGGACTCGACGTGGGGATCCCAAAATCCACTTTGCAACGTGGCGCACCACCAGCTCGCCAACCGATAGGAAAGCAAGCCGCACAGGCGTTACGAGTGCCAGTGGAGACATGATCCACAACGGCGGTGGAGGCTGCTGACAAAAAGAAGGGCGGAGCGAAGCGTAAGAAGAAAACGACGAAGGGCGACGCGAAGAAGGCGGCAAGCACGGCGGCACGTGCTACCAGCACTTCGAGTGCCTCTGAAGGCACAACCGCGCAAGAAAGCGAGGGAGACGAGACACGTGGTGCAGCACCAGCTGCAATAACATCGCCGCAGCTAGCTGCTGCACTAACAACGCGGCAGCCCCCGGCCGCTGATGTACCAGGAAGTATGTATTTGCATTTGGGTGTGCATGTGTGCACGTCTGCATGCCGGCTCCAGGGCGCTTTGGTGCTCAAGAGCTCCTCTTTTTTGGCCCAACCGAACGTGTTGGATCTGACACCATGGTGATATGAACATGTTGTACGTCATGCATGCTAGGATCGAGCTTATAAATGGCAAACAGCGGACGAGATTGGTCCTAGTGTTGCCGTGGCCCTCGACACGACCACCACATCAGCTGCCATGCTACGCAACCTGTCAGAGGTGCTTCCTGCTCGCACGGACATAGTGTTCCATGCGGTTGTTACTGACCGCTTCTACACGAGCGAGCAGCTCGCGATCAAGTTGCCGCACTGCAGTAACTACTCCTTTGGAGCCATCCAGACGCGCCGGAATGGCTTTCCAGCCTTTGGTGGAGAAGACGCGCGCGTCCAGCAGACATCGCGCGAGGGACCTCCAAGTTTGTTCTCGCCAAGGCGTGCCAGTAGATGGCTTCAGTTCTTCGGTACGACAACAAGCCCGTTTACCTGCTCGCAACGGGTGGGAGTTCGGGTTTGGAGACGTGCGGTATGTAAATGCAGAACATGTTGGATCTGCCAACTTGTGGACAACTCTTCGGACTGGGCATGTTGGATTTCCAACATGGGGGAAACATGTGGATAATATGTTTGACTAAGCATGTTGCATTTGACAACATGTACAGGTCGTGGACTTCCTGGAGGTGAGCGACTGGTCGTCTCCTGCTCGTCTGTTGCGCGAGACTATCAGCGCTGGATCGGTGGTGTCGACATCCATGATCACCTTCAGCTCCAACGATACTCGACTCAGACCTCAGTCGTATTAAAAATGTACTACAAGGCCATCCTTCTCGGTCCACTGGACATGGCGTTGGTGAACGCCTTTGTCGTCTACAGACGAGAGGGGTTTAAAGCCCGCCGACCACGCCAAGCCCTGACCGAGTTGCAGACGCATCTCCTCGAGCTGACGCCTGCATATTTCTCCGACACGGCAGCGGTGAGTGCCAAGATCGTGGTTTTGCATGCTTGCCTTTGTACCTCTACTGAGTATGGTGCTGCGCGTATCACAGCGTGTGCAATGGGGTGCACAATCAGGTGCTGCTTTGGCGGCTCAACACCGCACTCCCAGCGGCGTGGAGATGAATGACAGTGATGATGACGTGCCCAGCGGTATCAACGAGGCCGCCGCGGCCGAGGTGGTTGCTGCGATGGTGGCTAAGGTGGATACGCCTCTATGTACAAGTGCTGACGGCAGTGCGGGTGGCGTTGGTGCTCTCGCAAGTGACGGTGCTACTACCAGTGACGGAGGTGTTCCTGTAAGCGACGGGGAAGCAGAGAATGCTGCTGTGAGATCAGGCGAGAGTGGTCATGATGAGGTGCCGGTCGTCCTTTGTGTTGAGCTGTTGTTCAATGAGACTTGCATATGGTTGATTTGTGTGCGCGTTTGGTTGGTGTTGAACAGCTTCTCTGCTCCATACAATCATTCCTACTGTACAAATCGAGAGCAAAACGCTAACACAAGTTGCACTTTAAAAAAAAGGCCACATGGATTGGCACTTTCAGATGTTGTCCATCCAACATGCTTCGCTCTGGTCCAATTTTTTTGCCCAAAAATACAACATCGGTGATGTCCATGTTGTATCGATTTAAAAACGTGCCATAATGACACGGCGCGTTTTTCAAGCGCAGGCGCGGCTGTTTATGTTGGCTTTTCAAGCATCAAGTCAAAATTGCATAGAATCATATTGTACGTATAACATGTGAATATTTCGCTTATTTCCGAGAGGTGGCTTGGTACTTGGAGGGTTAAGTGTTCATTAAATACTTAATCTGTTCTCCACGACGGAGATTCTTGTATAAAAGTTGGCACACGCTGCGAGCATTGGATATCGCTGGGAAGAGATAGAATTGATAATGAGTGAAAAGCCAAAGTTTTGGGAGCTGCTCGTTTGTTTGTCACCAGTACATGTTCTGACTCTAGCCGGCGTGTTTGGGGATTCATCATGTACTGTACAGTATTGCTAATATTGACTTGCTATTTGTCCACATAGGTCCGAATGTGAGTTGACTCAACTCGGATGATTCAATCGCTCAAAACGCGTTGTGGATTTACGAAATAATTATTATTGACGCAATGTTGTATTGTATTGGAATATCGAGAATGCAATAATAAATTATTTATATAGCTATTATTGAAAATAGATTGTATTATATTATTTTTCCGAGCACTGGTAGCCATACCTCGTCCCATCTGCGAACGTTTGGGCGTGCAACTTGGTCAGTATATCCATCATGTGAAATCGTGAACCGTGCTCGTATTTAGCAGATTACTTCGAATAAACCGTCGTTAGATCTGCCGTCAGCTCTGCTGTAGCACGCTCTTCATTGTATGCGTCTACTAGAGCAGGAACGTCTTGGTCCATGGCACTCAACCGCTCCCATGAGTTCTTCGCGTATTCTAGGCCCCGCCACGCCACCAACAGCTCCCAGCAGCGCGTAGTCTGGTTGGAGCGAAGATCCACAATACCTCGAATTTCGAGCCTAATGTCCATGTTGAATACGTGGGTGCGTAGCTCTGCAGTCATGTCCAGGTCCGCATCACGGTAGAACTTGAGACGTAAATCGTGCACCTCAAACCCCTCGCTGGTGAGCAGGTGCTTCATCATGAACGAGTGTGGAAGCGGTCGAACCACACAAAGGGGACCGACCCAACACGCTGGGTGCTTGCCGCAATACACCCTCTCGTCAGCCCGCTGCCAAAGGACGAAATCTCCTAGCGCAAAGTTGCACACAACCTCCCTTATTCCACGCCATCTCTTACAAGCGCGTGGGGTCATTCTTGTTGGCGGAGTTTGTATGGAGTACTTTGGGACGGGTGCTAAGCGTCACTAGCTGCGTCCCGATTGAGTCAAGATTGACAGTGAGCATCTTCGCAGCAGGTGTCGCCGACTTTGTAACTTTGTCCAGTAGCGAAGGGGCGGCCGCCCAGTTAACAATTCGGCTACTGTATAGCCGCCGAGAGACTCAATCGGCGCGTGATTCGGATACGCTTGCACAACAGGAAGCTGGTTTACTCAATCTGCGTGAGTCTAACTTCAGCTCCAGCAGTAGCGGACAAAAGATTTGCAGCATGTCGCGGTCCACTTTCTCCACAGTGCTTTTCAACCCACGGGGAGTACACTTGTTGTTGTCAATGAGGTATATTGGGCTACAGCCGGCGAGCCTAAACATCCATGCCTCCTACTACGGTGCCATACAACAGGTTCGTCAGGAGGTCGGGCCAGTGGTCGCTATCAACGACCGCTTCCTGGCCCGTCGGCGGCCTTTTTCAGTCCCTCAAGCTTGAAGGCGGCAACGTGCCCCCTGGTGGGCGTGGTTGCCTGTGCTCCAGCCAGTGGTTGACGTCGTTGTTCAGATACGCTATGATCGCTGTCACAGTGCTTCGTGCTGTCGGGGTTTCATACTGTGCTGAACTCTTCGAGTCCACCGCTTGGTTGGCTGCGGTGTCAGCCATTTTGTTGAAGGCTCTGTAGTGGTGGGTCCAGCTACTGACCTCCATCGTGTCGGCCAGGCGGTAGACCGCACGATACAGTACCGCAAGGGCGGCGTTCTCGGGGGGGCCGGTGTCTGATTTGCTGCGCAAATACCACAGCGCTGTCGCCCACAACGTGGAGCGGGGTGCAGCCATGGCGATGCGCGTACTGGATTCCCAATAGGAAACCGCGGTATTCCGCCTGGTTGTTGGTGGTGCGCCAGTCTACATAGGAAATGCTGGCGTCCCAGATGATGCGGTGTGCGTCTGCTGTCGCGTCCACCCGCACGAGTACCGCCCCGGATCCCCCCGGCCCTGGATTTCCCATCGACCCACCGTCAATACAAAGCAGGTGCGCATCGAGGGGCTGCCCCTTCACCAGCGCTTTCTTGTCTGCGTCGTCCGCGGAAAGAAGCTGTGCGAGTCTGCTGACGGCCGTGGCCCGTGCCCCCTCTGTGTGAGACCGAGCTGCCATCCGGATGACTCGAGCGAGTGTGTGTAGTCCAGCATGCAGTCGCATAGCAGTGTGCGCCTCGATTCCCTCATCCGGCGCCAAGTCACCCGCCGCTGTGCGGTTGTGGTGCTGCCACAGCGCGACCATCGTGACCGCGCAGCAGTATCCCCACGCCAGATTCGTTGCTGCGTACAGTTCGTCCAGGTGGATCCACAAGCTTACCGGTCGTGTCTCGCCGCTTCAATTGCTCCCACGCCTGGGGATGGATCTTCTCCAGCCAGAAGCCAAAATCCTGTGCTGGGTTCTTGGAGGCGCGTGACAGCCCAACGGCCGCCCACGGGGAGTACACGGGGGCGAACCGATTAGGTGCACCGCCTGAAGTCGTTCTCACTGTTCCAACAGACGTACGCCTTTAAGTGCGAGCCGCAGCAGCTGAGCCAGATATCTGGTAGCCCAAACCCCTTGTACCAGTCCACCAGCACGGCGCCCACCGCCATGCCACTAGCGGCGAGCCCGCGGGTACCAGCTCGCAGGATTGCGACACCTCGTCTTTCAGAAAGAGCAGGTACCGCGCCGGATCATAACCCTCGCCGACGTATAGGAAGTCGTGGTACAGGCACTCGTTCCGCTTTGTCGCTGACGTCGTTGCTGATCACGCGCGCTCGATCTGGGTACCTTCTTCGCATGCTTACAGAGGAAGAAGTCCAGGACAAATCGTGCCGCGCACGCCTGCACACTCTGTATCTCGAAGCAAGTCGATATGGCCACCGTCCTCACACTATTGCCCCTGTGAGTTTGCGTGCCACAGTGCGCGATCGCTAGCAGGTGTTCGATCAGGTCTCTCGCCATAGAAAGGACCTATACTTGTTCTCGTACTAGCCACCAGCCGCCTGCATCCATGGCTTCAGCAGGTTGGTTGATTGGTCGCGTGCGCCTCTTGTGCTATGCGAACCGAAAGCTTGCTCGGCCACTCAAAGCTCTCGCTTCGAAGAAGTCGAAGGAGTGAGACCTGGGGCTGGGTTCGGGTAGTGACGCGGATCACACTCTTGCCTGCGATTGCACCAAATGCCTTGCCCTCAACGCAACACGATGTCGGCTCACAGGTTTGCGTCACCACTGACGTTTTGGATCCAGTAGCGGTGATCCACCAAGCTAACCACCCATCGCTGCAGCTTCCCTTTTAAGTGCTGCTTCACCTTCTTATCGGAGTGGCAGGCCGTATGAGGTTAGTGGTGGCAATTTACCTCGAACCCCTTCTCATGCTTAAGGAGGCATACGAGGTCTGCGTGTGCTTGTACAACCGGGTATCCTTCCTTCTCAATCGCCACCAGTTCACCACTCCGTTCTTGCAAGAGCCTCGTCTCACACGAGAAGCTTGTGGTTCAGGTCCTGAACCTTGTTGTCGCTGCTTCACAGCTTCACTTGCGTCAGCACCACCGCACAGCCTTCATTGCCCGCGTCTGCGAACAGGCATCCAATCGCGGCTGACTCGGCGACGTACTGCTTGGTCGACATCTTCAGCAACCTCGTCAGGGTCCTGAACGCGGCTTCGTCTTCACTTGACCTAGTGAGATCAGCTCCCGCTAGCTGCGACTTCCTCATCCTACGTGCTGCCATCACCCACTTCAACTTCGCTTGAAGCTGAGCGACTGTGCGTGCGTAGTCGACGATTAAACCGCGGAACCAGTTGACGGCACAACAGAAGACCTGAACAACAGCTGCGGTAGCTGGAAGAACCATGTGAACGAGAGCATCGAGTCGTGCTGGGTTGTGCTCGTCCCCTTGGCCGTCGGTCAACTTGCCATGCCAGATGTTTTGCGGCGCGAACAGGTTGCACTTCCGTTCGTTCAACTTGAGGAACTTGTCGCGAAGGAACTGGAAAAACAGGCGCATCTTCGCGGATGATTTATCAGCTCAATATGCGAAGAGCAGCACATCATCGATCTAGACGAGCACGGAGTCGTACAGCAGCTCATGCAGACGCTCGTTCATTTGTGCCTGATAGTGCACTGCTGAACCAGGTGTGCCTTGCGGAACCTGAGTCGGCGTGAGCACCCAGTCCCCGGTAGCGATGCTAAAGGTATCACGACTCTCAGGCTGCACTCGTATCTCCAAGATTGCCTTTGAGCAGATCAAAAAGGCCATAGCCATATGCGCCTCAGACAGTCTGAGCTGCCATCGTCAGGTTTGGGGTTGCTCCAGCAACACGTACCGTCCTCCTACTCACCTACCAATAGTCAACGGTGATCCGATACCCATTGTCGTCCGACTTCTTTACCGAATGCACAGCTGAGACCAACCGCATGCTATTGTCCAGCTCCACCCAGCCGATCGCCTCAGACTCTCGCACATACGTTCTCAAGGAAGCTCTCTGTGCGTTGGGGTACCACCCCATTGCAGCTTGGTAGATCTCCACATCGTGGTGCGAGCTAACACACATGGACTCCACTCAAACAGCTTCGTCGATGCCAATGTGGAGACACCACATGCCGCTGACTCGTAGACGACGCTCTGCAAGTTAGGAGTCCGACTCGGGCCGAACCCATCCCGGGCTGCATCACCAATCCAGCGAGAAATCTCTTGTCCACTTCCCTATCCGTGGCAGTCACGAAGTCGCCATATCAGAGATCGTCGTGGCCAGCTTGCTCAACGTCATTCTAGCTAACCAGTCGATCGAGCAGGTCGTCAATGTCGATGCCAATCACTTGCATTGTTCGCAAACCCCGAAGAAAATCATCCTCGATCCCATCTAGCTCCAGGCATTCAACAGTACGGAGGTCCAGCGGCCCGGCTGCCGTTCGAATCAAAAGGACAACGGTCGTGGTCTCGAGACATCGGATCAGATCTCCCTGCCGACCTGGGTATAAGCTTCGGTGACCTCGCTCGAATCGAGCGCCGATATCTCCGACACTATCTACCTCACGATGATGTTGCTGTCTGAGGCAATGTCCGTACAGAACATCACTTCAGGCACATCGTTGATATTTGATCGCGAGATTTTCCTTGCCAGTTCGGTGCTGGTCGCACCAATTTTGTTGGCTCGTGGTCCTCGGCCCAGCTCGCTTTTGCTCTTGCCAGAGCATCCTCCTTTTGCTGCGCGGTGACCGTGGGGGTATTCGCCGACCCTATGGCCCTTCTTGCAGACCAAGCATTCTCAACTTAGCGAGCTGGCTGGCCGCTTCGCAGGCTTAACCACCGCCGCACTCGCAGTCACTGGTTTACCAGTATACTTCGCCTTGTTGTGCTGGGCGCGGCTGAATTACCATTCCTTGTTGCCCCGCTAGCTCGGTTCACGACACGCGGCCACATCCCTTGCATCCGCTTGTATCAAGTGGTAGTGCTACTGCTGAGTTGCTTGCTTGACAACAAGCACGTCTTCGTACTGTACTGGTTGGTACGTCAGCGATACGATACGCGAGATGTCCTCGCGGATCATCTCAGGCTCGAGATTACCCATCAACAGCTTGCCTCGGAGCTTCATGCGCTGACGACCTGGGTTGTCAGCAGCGGGTTCACCGCCATCATTGTGCCCAGCCCGCGGTCTTTAACGAGTCGCTTAAAGTCGAAGAAGTACTTGGACATCTGGCGTCCACGCATCGCTGACGGCAGTCCATGCGCAGTCCCTCAAGGACGAGCTGCTTGACGTCAGGTACGTGCCCGTACAAGACGTTACCGACCTTGAGCGTGAACTTTCAACTCATCCCTTCATTCGTAACTTCAAGTGAGGTCTTCGCCAGCACGTAACGTGCGAGCTAGTCGAACACCCACGGCTCGACCGAGCTTTTCAAACTCACCGTGACGCCTACTAGATCTTCGCTGGTCACCGCACAGTGTTCATAGATCTAGGCTTCATATAAGCGGCAATAACGGACGAACTGCACGAGGTAAGACTGGCTCCACTTGGTCGGTCGAGGCGCCTTGATGTAGTCAAACATAGGTCGAGCGGTCATCATACGATATCACCGTCTGAACCTGATTGAGGTAAAGCCGGCGTGCTCGCAGCGCTGGGTTTACCAGGTTGGTCCATGTCCAAGTCACCGATGCCGAAAGTATACTTTGTGGCGTGAGTCGATGCACTTGCAACTTGCGAAGGGAGTCTCTTAGCCCGCGCACAAGTTAGCTCTCACTTGTCACGCCCCTCTGCTCACTCTATGTTGTCCTGCTCACATATCGCTGTCCTCTCGTGACCTGCGCTCTCATAGCTTGTTCAGGATGTGCCACTAGGAAGTTGCCGTCTACATCGAGGCGCGTCGTCACTGCGCCAGGCGGCGCCATCGCGCCATGCTGTCGCGCGTTATTAGCTTCTCTGCCTATACTCATCCCCTTGCAGACCTCCTGCCGAGTTGTAGTGGCGCGCAGCTCGCCTCACCTTGCTGCTGCTGCCTCTTTGGCGTGGCGAACATCGAGTCATGCTTGATGCTCGTCGCTCACATTATATGCGTGCGTTCGGCTACTCTCACCTATTTCCACATTTGGTCGTGCCGGGGTGCGCGTCATTTCTCAATCATATACCGTCACGTCGCCGAGTCGAATACAGTATGGCGACATGTTGCTGTCTTACAGGTACTCTGAACTTCGCAGCGGAAAGAAGTAGCCCACGTCCAGAGCCCCAAAGTGAACGTGGCCTTGGTGGCTGGCGAAGCGGGTGAATCGGGGTTGGTACTGCAGCCGTCCGTTGACCTTACGCTCGATCTGTGAGGCTGCACTTGAGTCTTCGTAGCTTGATTCGGCGCCGGTATGGCGTTGTGGCCTCCATCCTAGCCGAACGTTATGGTGTCAGTCTACATGTCTGATCTTGGCTCGTACTGTCTCAAAGCATGGCCTCTATAATGGTATGCTTGAACGCTCGCATAGTAAGTGGGGAACGCAATGATTTGTATGGATTGTTGTTCGGGGTCAGCGGGTAGCCATTACAAGAGTCATGAGGAGTTGAAGAAGGAGCACTACTGGTGCCATGTGCTGTCGTACGCCTTACAGGAGGAAGACACAGTTGTGAAATAGTGACCCCTGGCCAAGGCTTCTTGAGATTCATCTCTTTTTGCATTTTGTAGGTTAGTGTGCACCACATTAGGGTCAGATTAGGAGATTATTAGTTTTGGTAGGCCGCCCCCTATTAAGTTGGGGAGGGTTTTTCTGAGCCAGCCACCAGGCCAGCCCAACAATACAGTTCAACTTTCGCTTCCAAGAGCACAAG
>JAASGD010000454.1:0-22319 GCA_023334115.1 Globisporangium megalacanthum
GCTTCAAAGTAGTGTCTGGACGAGTAAAACACACCAGAAATGAGCACCAGAGCGTCCATACAACGACAACGACGCCCTTGAGCACCATAGTGAACGTACCTCTTTGTGGCCAACGGAGTCCCTGGTGCGCGATAGTCGCCGCCTACAAACACCATGAGCCCTGTTGCCGCTGGTGTCGCACCATTCTGTCGGAACGAACATTGGCAGTCGTAAGTCCACACTCACAGTAGCTACGAACAGCCAGCAGCGCATAGAACACGACTGCGAACTGACCGGGAACTCCATGGGAAGATCAGTGTCGTTCTGGTACAAGTGACGGTACTCTTCTGGGATCGGGAACTTGACGCACCCGCCTTCGTAGCTGAGATAGTAGCTCTGAGCGCACAGTCAGTTCCATACGATCGAGAGCGCGTCAGTAAGCGAGAGGTCCGTTCATTATAAATCGCACATCACACTCACTACCTTCTCTGCTTCTTCATAGTGACCAGGGAATGTCGGTCCAAAGAGCTGTTCGCGCCGTCCCATGGCGCTGTCTCGTTAGCAGCAAGCGCTAGCACCAGCCCCCACCCGCACTCGCTATCACAGCACCACGTACGTTGTAGACAGACATGAACGTCGCCGCGACGTCGCCTCCAAAGAGCACAACGCGTCCGTACTTAAGCGCGACGCGGTTCACATCGTAGAACTCGATCGCTGTCAGCACTTGGCGCACGGGATCGAACCGAAGCTGCGTCGCTCGACCCCCAACAGAATAGAAACAAGCACACGTTCAGTCAGTCGCACAAGTCACACATGACGGCAGTCGCGAGCTTTCGATTCGAGACGAGTCGCACCCGAAAGCCGTCGTCGGCCGAGTCGATGACCACGTCGATCTGGTACAGATCCGCCGCGTTGTAGCGGATCTCAAAGGGCTGCACTGGCAGACGGCTCTGTGCGTTCATGACGTGTCCGTCAGTCCGCACTCGCAGCTCACACTATAGACAGATGCGGAAACGCACTTTGAGTGCGTGCAGCGCCTCAGCGATAGTGGCGCCGAGGCGGAACGGGCCCACGCCCACGCCCAGCTCGATCGTCCACACTTCGCTGTTACTCATGCTCGCGTGAGTGGGAGTGTCGTGTGCGCGCTCTCAGGTGTTGTTGTCCAGGTCAATGGGAATTGCGATCCTGGAGAGCCCTTTCCTCCCGTGAAGAACTGGTAGTGAAGAAAACCCGGGAACAGATCATGTGGACCACCTCGTCAAAAAGCCAGATTGAGAAGAAAGCGCGCACCCGAACCAGCACGCCACGCACCCACCACCACAGACCTCGCGCGCAATCGTCATCGACAAGAAGCGCTGGCTCGCTCTCTCATACTCTCGTTCGCGCTCGCTCACTCGCTTCTTTCTCTCTCGTTGGCCGCTTGGATGGTCGTCACTCGCTCACTCGCGGTTGCGGCAGTCGCGGCTGCATGCGCGCTCGCAAACCTCTACACTGTCGAAGGTGCGGACTGGTTGGTTGGTTCTTCCACCCTGGTGGACTATGCATGCACCGCATGGCATTTTTAACACCATACTCGTATCTACGGTATGCATCCTAGCTGTGAAGGCGTGCGGCGAGTGCTCGAGCACCACTGTCTGCGTCGTAGAAGACACGGGTACGCGACTCGCAGCCGGCACTACGCAGCTCGCGCTCCGGCTCTGCAACTACAACGCAGCTGCCGCGCCAGAGCTGGAGTTCCGGCTCAAGACGCCGCTGGCGTGCGACCCCCGTGGGGCGCTGGTCCCAAAGCTCAAGACGCTTGCGCCGAGCGGCGGCGCCGCTTGTCCTGCGACAGGCGAGTGCGCAGTCGTCGCTGAGCTCGAGCGTGCGATCGACTGGGCAGTCGCCATGCGCACAACCAACGGCGAACTGAACGCCGTGCTCGCGACGTTTACGCGCGGCGGCAGCGCAGAGGTCGTCACCGTCGCTCAGAGCGATGAGATCAACGGCGCGGCGATGCCCGCGACCGCTAGTACCGTGAATGTCTCGGTCTGTGCCAGCGCCGTTGAAGTGAAAGCGTTGCGCCTGTCGCAGCTCGACGGCTGCAGCACCGCTGACGTTTGCCGTGGGAAAGCGACCGACACGGCGTGCGTCGTGCCTGTGAGACAGGGCCTGCCGATCACTGGCGTCACGTGCGACAAGGACGCGTGCACTGGCACGCTGGCGCTCAGTGGGGCCTTCGGTTGCGACGCTGCCCAGGGCGACACAACCGCGCTGATTGTCGCAGTCAAGGCCGGTGGAGGAGCACTGTCCAACTACGCGAGCATTGGGACGCTCACAGCGCCGACACCAGTGATTACCGACGTGTCGGACCTCGAAGCCGGCTCGGCCTCGTTCACGCTCGCGACCGACTCGTTCTGTCCACCGTCGGCGGTCCAAGTGACTGTCGCGAGTGGTGCGACTCCAGCGGCTGTCGCCAGCGTCAACACGACGAACGGCTCGGTCGCTGTGACGTTGTCAGCGCCACTCGAAGCGTCGTTGGACCGCTTGAGGCTCGCGATTACGCTCACCCAGTGCAGCGTCGCGTCCACGCCGTTCGAGAGCCGCGTTGGCGATGACGACGACAGCAGCGACGCTGGCGTTGGCTCCAGCTCGTCCAGAAACAGCTCAAGCGGTCAAGTGAACAGCACGAGCGGCGTGAACTGGACGCAGGAGACGAACGTCGACTCGGGTCTGTCGGGCGGCTTGTACGTTGGCATCGCTGTGGCTGTCGTCGCGGTCTTTGGCTTTGTCTTTGAGTACCGGGTTCACAAGCGGCGGCAGGCGCAGCCGCTGCGATCGACTACGGACGCGCCCGTCACGAGTGATTACGCACACAACGGGTCGCTCTGAGTGGGGTAACTAACCACTCGTCGTCCGTCGGCTCGCGAACGCTCGTACTGGTGGCGTCCAGACCGAGACGACGCACCCAGACGCTAGCAGCAGCCAGCAGCTTCACTAAGGGTATTGCGATTGAATCTTTCTCTCTCTTACTGTTGACTATGTGTCGTTCGTCCCGGACTCTCACACTCGCTCAGCTTCGCTTGAGCTTCCGCTCTTCGCGGATCCGCGTCGAACGCAGCAGCGCAACCTCCTTCTTGAGTGCAAAGCGCTTCGACGCCGACAGCGCAACACGTTCGAGCTCCAGCTCAAGGGCCGCGATCTCGTCTGTGAGCCGAACGAGCGTCCCACGCACCACGTCGTCGTCGTCGCGATCGTTGGCTGATCCAGAGCCTGTCGGAAGCACTGGCTTCTTGACCTCACGAGCGTCCGCTCCGATGCTGACGACTGCCGCCGGTCTGGACGCGACAAGTACTGACGGTAGTGACGACACGGACACTGACACGGTCGACGGTGTCGACATCACTGCGTTTGGCGGGAGCTTGTTCTTGAGGTACGCGAGGATCTCGGCGCTGCCCTTGGCGATCACGCCCCCTCGCACCGTCTTCTGAGGGTTCCCGTTCATGTACACGGCGCGCAGGTGCGGACAGAGCCCCAGCTCACTCGGCACGTGCGTCACGTTGTTGTTCTCGAACGAGAGCGACGCGAGTCGCGGGATGTGGTAGATCGTCCCGAGCGACCGGAGCCGGTTGTCTGAGAGGCTCACGACGCTCGCACTCACGAGCTCGCTCCATGGGAAACCGTCGAGCGACTCGATCCGGTTGAACGACAGCAAGAGTGTCTCCATGGCGCATAGGCAGCGGATGCCTGCCGGCACCTCTGTCAGCATGTTGTTCCGGAGGTCGAGTTCCTGGACGAGAGAGCGACACGCGAGACGTTACAGTTTGCCGGGTCTGTTCGAGTATGGCGTCGCTCGAGAGCGACAGGTTCCTGACCCACCTTGAGCGACACGCTGATCGCGAGGTGGCTGCCACCGAGAAACGTGTTCAGAGCGTCGCTCGACAGCTGATTCTTGCGCACGCGAAGCAGCTGCAAGTGCCGGAGCTCCGCGACAGACGGGTCCACGCTCGTCAGACTGTTCTCTTCGACCGTCAACGACTGTAGCATGGACACACGCGTTTACTCACGATCTTCAGCCACACGGGTGACACCAGAGCAACACCACGACAGCTTGCCAGTTACCACTAGAGCAGCGAGTGTCCCAATCTCGGCTGGGATGTGCGTGAGGCGGTTCTTCGAGAGGTTCAGATGCAGTAGTGTCGACGCAAAGTTGTACGTCTGAACGCCCACGAGCTCACGTGGGGCCTCACACGCGCTTCTGGCTGACCAGTCCAGCGTCCCGGACGCTGCGGCGTCTCGGAAGAGGTAGTTGAGCTCCCCAGACGCCCGTGACAGACTGGGTGTCGTCGAACCAACTGCAGTTCCTGCTGCTAAGCGTTCGCGCTGCAGCTGGAGCGCGTCCACTTCTTCTTCGAGCACATCGACACCTGGCGGAGGCGGCCCGCGTGTGCGCAAGTGCTTCTTGAGCGCCTCACACCCAGCGCTGAGTACGGAGCGGCGGATCGCGCGGAGCGGATTCCCGTCGACGACGAGGTGGTGGAGTTGCTTGAGGTACCCGAGGCCCGGTGGGAGGTCTGCGAGGTCGTTGTTGCTCACATCGAGCGTCTTGAGTCGGTACAGACACGCGATCGTGGCTGGCAACGCGCTGAGCTTGTTGTCGCGCATATCGAGTATCGTGAGCGAGTTCTTCACACGCAAGACCGAGTCCTCGTTCACGCTCGTGAGCGTGTTGTAGCCGACAAAGACCTGGTCGAGCACCGCACTCTCCGGCAGCGCTGGGAACACTGTGAGCCGGTTCTGGCGCAGGTCGAGGAACTTGAGCTTGCGTAGCTTCACGAGGCTCTCGCTCGCTGATTCAATGCGGTTCCGCTTCAAGTCGAGTGTGTGCAGGTTGGCTAAGCTAGCGAACGATACCGGCAGGCGCGTGAGCTGGTTCGAGTGCGCCACCAGCGTGTGGAGCCGCTGGAGCTCGCCGATGCGGTCAGGGAGCGACGCAAGCGCGTTCTCTTCTACACGCAGCACTTCGAGGGTCTCGAGGTTGCCGAGCGACTGCGGGAGTTCAGTGAGCTTGTTCGCTGCGAGCCCCAGTTCCTTTAGTTTCACGAGCGCACCAAAGTGCTCAGACAGGTCGCGCTGGAGCTGGTTGCTGGGAGGTACACAGTACGTGGAGCCAGTCGATACATAGAGAAAACAACAGCCCTCTATAGTTCAAGAGCTAATGTGACGCGCACGCACTGGCTGAGGTCGAGGTAGGTGAGTGCTGTGAGCCGGAAGAAGCCGTCCGGGAGCGTCTGGAGCACATTCTGCGCCAGTTTGAAGGACGTGACAGTCGCGAGTCCGCCGATGTCGTCCGCGAGTTCCGGGATGGCGTTGTGACTCACGTCGATCTTCACGAGATCCACGCACTCCCACTTCTTTTCGTCCTATATGTACGTGACAAGCATGTGGGACTTGAACAAGGCGAGCGTGACAATGTAGCCATTTCAATAGACAAACCTTGTCCATGTGCTCCTCCAAGTGGTACGCTTCACGCGGGAACGCGCTCAAGCTGCGCGCTGGGAGGCTTAAGACGCCTGTGCGACGTGCCTCGCGCAGCGCCCGCGCTGTCTGGTCCCTCGCTGGCGCGAGCACCACATCCTGGCGACGCATTACTGTCAATCACCCACTCTTCAGTCTCAAGTTGAGACACTCAACCCAACAGTCGGATTGTTGTTGAGTTTTGCCTTCCACAAAAGAAAGTTCTTCCTTCTTGTGGTTTTATTGGCTAACGATTCACCTCAAAACATTTGGCACACTTTTCAAACCTCCACTCACTCGAAAATCTCACCAATGGTGCTCACAGAGATCGTAGCGGCCGCAAGCGGCGCCGCTGCTGAAGACCCAGACGCGCAGCAGCGTTTCCATGCGCTCGAGTTCGCGGCACCGCTGGGTTCGCGCGCCATGAAGCTGCTGACTGAGCGCTTCCAGCCTCTTGCGGATCTCGGCTTTGCGCACGTGAAGCGCATGAAGAAGCACCCGACGACACCAAACACACTCGTGGCGCTCGCAGCACCGTGCGCAGACGTGGACATCAACGTACCGATGAGCGGAGAACTCGCAGACGCATTGCGAGAGGCAGCGGAGGCGCTGCAGGCGCACGTGACAAGCGCCAGCGCGCTCAAACACGCGCCAGCCTCTCGTGAAGCGTTCGAGCGCCACACACGCACGTGGCCGCTCATCTTCCACGCAAGTGCGTTGCCCACCGCGCAAACAGAGCCTGTAACTGACGAGGCCGAAGTGCGCGCCATGACTGCCCACGTCCGCGCGGCTGTGGCGCTTGGAAAGCAATTTGAGCTCGCGAACGACGTGGCGCCGCTGCCGTTCAGCTGCGCACACGGCTGTGTGGTCGTGGACCCGGCGACAGCGCGTGTGGTCGCAGACTCGCAGATGCGAGCAGCGGCGCCGTCGCTCGGCTTCCAGCCGCTCTTCCACCCAGTGATGCTCGCGATCGACGGCGTCGCTGAGCGCGACCGCAGACGCGACGCCGCTGCGAGTCTCCGGAAGCGGCAGCGCGTGGCAGCGGACCAGCACGAGACGGACCAGAACAACGAAACAGGAGAGGAGGAGGAGGAGACGTACTTGTGCACGGGCTACGGCGTGTACCTGGACCGCGAGCCGTGCGTCATGTGCGCCATGGCGCTGGTCCACAGTCGCGCTCTTCGCGTCGTGTTCGCAGCGCTGAACGCGACGGACGGCGCGCTTGCGTCCGCCCACCGGCTCCACACGATCCCGTCCCTGAACCACCACTACCGCGCCTTCCACTTGAGCTTGGACGATAGTGGCGCTGGAGATGTATAACGAAGACAAGGCCGAGTCAACGGAATGAGAGAAGGCTGGAGGGTGGTTGGTAGTACGAGATAGCTCGATAGTTAGTTAAGTAGGCGAGGCGGTAGTAGTCGATGCTACAGTATCCAAAGCAAGTAGGCCGACATCTGCCATAGTTCTAGCTTGACGAGGCTCTTGACGAGAAAGAGACAAGTCCAGAGCTCATCGTGGCGCAAAGTCGTTGCCCATGGCCTCGAGCCGCGGCACAATCTCGTTGAACGTCGGGCGTTGGTCCTGTTTCTTCATCCAGCACTCTTCAAGCAAGTGGGCGAGCGGCCCTGGCGTGCCGTCCGGCACTGTCGGCCGGAGGTTCCCGCACGCGACGCCGTTCATAATGTCGCTCGAGCCCAGGTCCGGGTACGGCTCGCCCCACGCGAGCGCTTCCCACACAATGATCGAGAAGCTGTAGACGTCGCACGAGCAGCCGTACTTCTCGCCACGCAGCACTTCAGGCGCGACCCAGAGGGGGCTCCCGCAGATCGACATGGTCTTCCCAACGTCGCGGAACTTGGAGAGCCCAAAGTCCGCAATCTTCGTGCGCATCTTGTCGTCCAGGAGAATGTTCTGCGACTTGAGGTCGCGGTGGATCACGATCGGGTTGTGGTTGTGCAAGTACGCGAGGCCTTTCGCCATGTCGAACGCAATGTTGTACGCAAGGCGGACTTGCTGCACCGGGTCGGGTCGTGGGAGCTTGTGGTAAATGTCAAAGAAGCTCCCGTTCGCGAGCAGCTCCGTCACGAGCAGGAGTGTCGGCGGCTTCGAGCACGAGCCCATGAAGAGCACAATGTTCGGGTGGTGCAGGCCTTTCATGATACTGCACTCCTTGTCAAACTCGGCGAGCGTGTTCTTTGGCACGGAGCTCGTGTGGAGCTTCTTGATCGCGACAGGTGTGCCAAAGTAGCTGCCTTTGTAGACGACACCAAAGACCCCGCGACCGATCGCAGCTTCGACGATCAAGTCCTCTTCTTTGATCGACAGGCCGTCGTCTTCAACGTTCATGGTGCGCGCGTTCACGAGCTTCCGGTCGGGAAAGATGATGTGGTCGTCCCACTTCTCGTCGCCAACGTACTTGGTCAAGATGTTTTGGAGCGTCGTGATCACGACGGAGAATGACGGTCGCACGTGCTCGTCTGGGCTCCAGCACCGCGTCATGAGGTTGTACAGCTCCTGGAGCTCGAGGCTGTGTGGGACGTCGAGGTTGTGGAAGTCGGTCGGACGTTTCCCGGCCTGCACTACGAACGGCACCGCGTCGACCGAGATGCTGTGGTACGGGATCGAGTTGCTCAGTGCTTCGAACAGAATCACTCCGAAGCTGTACACGTCCGACTTCTCTGTGTGGTCGTGGCCCTTGAACACCTCGGGTGCGATCCAGATGCTCGAGCCCACGAACGCACGACTCACTGCCGGGCTGTTCTCCTTGTCTTCGCGGAACGCCTTGAGCTTCGAGAGCCCAAAGTCCGAGACTTTGCAGCGCCAGTCCGCGTCAATGAGCAAGTTCACGGACTTGAGGTCGCGGTGAAGGATCGGCGGCGTGCTCGAGTGAAGGAAGTGCATCCCACGGGACGCGTCGACCATCATCCGGAGCAACAACGACCAGTCGATCTTGACGTCGTCGCTGTGGATCACGCTGTACACGCTCCCTTTTGGGCACAGCTCCATGACGAGGCCGACAAACTCCGGGTGGACCATCACGCCCATAAACATGACGACGTTCGGGTGCCGTAGCTGCGCCATCACACTCGCTTCCGACCCGAAGCTCGTGATGATGGACTTTGTGTCGCCCTGGAGCGTGATCTTCTTGACCGCGACGCGCGTCTCTTTCCAGCTCGCAGCGTACACGACGCCGAACGTGCCCTGTCCGAGCTCTTCCTTCACGTGCACGTCCTTCGGGTCAATGTGCGTGTTTGCGCTCAAGATGCCGCCAGCGCCGCCCATGTCCTGGGCCTGGCTCTGGTTCGCTCCGCCGCTGAACCAGCCAGTCATCTCCATGGTCATCTGCACCATGACATTCTCCTGAGCAAGGCGTTCGGTCAGCACAAAGTCGCGCCGTTCTTCGTACTCCCAGTTCCAGGACAGAAACGCGAGGAGAATCGAGTAGAGGACGACAGCAGCGCTGAGCGTCCCTGGCGAACTGAGCGGTTCGTGCGATGTCGACGTCGCGAAGCGGAACCACGCGAGGACGATAAAGAAGAGGCTCGAGGCAGTCGAGACGCCGAACGACTGGAGGAACGTGAGCCCAGTGGAGCTCGTGATGCCGAGCGAGAAGATGAACTGAACCCAGACGTTGCGCTCGCTCACTGACGTCCCAGCTGCTGTCGTGTCAAGCAACGCGCTGATCTGGCCGACGAGGCAGATGATCGAGAGCAAGTTCGTGTGGCTCTGGAAGTTCCGGTGGAAGAAGATCACGAGCAGCCCCATGCACATCACGATACCTGTGATGTGAGTCGAGAGAGAGAGAGAGAGAGTGTGTGCGTTTAGATCAGAGCAAGCAAGCCGGGTACCTCACGTTAGACCTTCTTCAACCCGCTCCGTGTCGCCACCAAGTACACACACGCACCTGGGAAGATCATGACGAGCGGGAACTGCGTCCACTTGGCCGTATTGTCCTTCGCCTTGAAGCTCACTTGCATGATCACGAGGAGCGGGATGAAGAACGCCGTGAAGCCGGCGCCGAACTTGAGACGTGTGTGGTACTTGGTGCACCGCGCGACGACGAAGCGCTCCTCCATCTCGACGTTCGAGAAGCGTAGCGAGACGACCGAGATCCCAATGTCCTCTTTCTTGCGCACTGGCGTCTCGACTTTCGTCGTCCGCGTCCGAAAGAAGTTCATCTTGAGGTCCGACATGCTCGCCCCCATGACGTGCATCCGAGTCTTGCGTGGCGAGCCCCCAGCGCCAACTGGGGTCGTCGCGTTCCCGCTCGTACTGCTGCTCACAGCAGCGTCCACGTCTGTCGAGTCCTCGGGGATCGTCATCGGCTTGGGGATGACTTTGGACATGCGTGTGGGCCCGTCGTTCATCCTCGTATGGCCGGTGCGGAAAACGGGGAATGGGTTCATGTGCTGCGGCGCTCGAGCCAAGGCAGCACTAAAAGAGTGCGCACAGACCCACCGCAGCGACGCTCGCGGCACGGCTCGACGCAGAATGATGCCAAGTATAGGCGGGCTCCCGAGTTTCAAGAGTTTCACGTCGCTATACTTGAAGCTTGAAACGACTTCGAGGCGGGACAGGAGGCCTGTGGACGGACCAATGACGAGCAGCTCTGTTGCGCTTTGTATCTGAGTTGTCGATTCTTTCTGTGGAGCTGACCTCGGACAAGACATCGAAGCCGCTAGTTGAAGTTGCTTCGTCCACCAGCTGCCAGCGCCACTTTCAAAGCTCAGATTCCAGAGATGAGGTTGAAGTCCTGAAAGGATACTGTACCGATACTGTACCACTGACTCCACACATGCACTTTGCCAGGAAACAACAAAGTGAGTTCCACCGAGTCGACCAACAAGACAATGGTGGACTGCTGAGACGTTTGGTTGGTTCCCAACGCTACAGCGAGGACTCGGGGACGCGTCCACTCTATTCGCTACACGCTCGCCTCGGCTGCTGTCTACTGCTGTGGTTGTTGGTGCGTTGGATTTCCAGCGTCCACCGCCGGGATCGGGTCGAGCGTGAACTGGCCGAACGCCCCACGACGGAACTCTTGCAGCAGAAATTCAGCCGCGAGTTTGTTCTGCACGTCTGGCTCCTTCCCTAGTGCGCCGCACTTCTTGTACACCTTCTCGAACAGCTCTTGGATACTGTCGGTCGGCTCGTTGAGCCCCAGCGCTTCGACGTACCGCATTGACCGCGCATGGTTGAGCTTGAAGAGCATGTAATCAGCAATCAGCTCCGTGCCGACAACCGTATCTTTGATCGCGCCAGTGAGCGCGAGCGTCAGCCCCGTCTCTGCAGACGGAATGTTCGGCAGCATGACACCAGGTGTGTCCACGACGTAAATCGCTGGGTTCTCGTTCACCTGCAGTCAGGAATGGGCGCCACCCAAAAAGAGTCAGCACGACGGGTCGGATTCAAGTCGGTTCGCACTTCCCAACCGACCTCCAGTCTTCTTTCTCCTCTCGTACTGTACTGTACCTTGATGATGTCGTTCCGGACCGTGACGCCAGGCGTGGGTCCAACCATGGCGCGCTTCTTGCCTTTCGATAGCTTTTGCGAGGACGAAAGGCGGCGGAACTCGTTGATGATCGAGGACTTGCCAACGTTTGGGATGCCGACGACCATGACCATCGTGCCAGCAGTCTTTTTGAATTGCGCGCCACTGTGCGCGTTGCACCATTGCAGGATCGACTGGATCTTGCGGCCTTTGGCCACAGACGTGAACACGCACGGCGTCTGCCGTTGCGCACACTGGGCCTCCACGCGCTGCTGCAGATTCGCGTTCGCGAGGTCGCTCTTGTTGAACACGACGAGCCGCGGCTTGGCCGCACCAAATGCTTCGTCGAGCACCGGATTCGCTGAGCTCCACGGAATGCGCGCGTCGCGCACCTCGATGAGCACGTCCACAGCGTCGAGCTGCGCGAGCATCTGCCGTCGTGCGACCGCCATATGACCCGGAAACCAGTTGATCTTGGCCGGGAACGCAAACTTGCTGCGGAAAGCCGCCGACACCGCGCTCATGGTAGTGGCGTGGCCGTGGTGATCAAAAAGTGGTTGACCGTTGGGTTTTGTGGAATTACCTCGTATTTATCACTAACTGATTGACATCTTGTGATTACTCGTTCTCCATTTTTAAGGGAGCAACACCGTGGACAAGAAACTACTTGATTAAAGTATACCTTGGGCTGCACTTTAGATTTTATAGTGGTTAAAATGAGGGTTTGCGTAGACAAAAATGTTGCGCAATCCCTCGATGACATCACTATCACTTTTCAAATAGCAGCCAAGGGTTACCTGGTAGTTTCTTGTCCACGGTGTTGACGATTTGCGATATATGGAACGAATACTTTGTGTCGAAAATGTCGAATTTGAGTCAAGAATGTCGAGAATGTCGAATAGCTCATTTTTTCACAGTGTTTTGACAACCGTGTCGAAAACAAAATGTCGAAAACCGTGATTGACAACCGTGTGGAAAACACAAATGTCGAAAACAAAACGGGAGTACAGTCCACGCAGCTTTGCCGCCACCCATCCTTTTTTGCATTCTGAGTGGACCATAGTGAATTTGAACATGGGAGTTTAACCAACTGACGCAGAATTGAACAGCAATTCTGCCAACCCCGGTTACGTTCAAATCAGACCAGATGGGTTCAATAAATGGCTCAATTAAAATTTGTATGAATTTCAGTTTGTGGGAAGCCAAAAATATGGGACAGCATCAGCTTGGAGCGCGCTTGTTGAACCATACTTAAATCAATATTAAATGGGGTGTCTGCATTGATATTTCGCGGCGAAATAACTAAAAGTATTGTAATATCTTCCCATCTGGTCTGATTTGAACGTAACCCGGGTTGGCGGGATTGCTGTTCAATTCTGCGTCAGTTGGCAAAACTCCCATGTTCAAATTCACTATGGTCCACTCAGAATGCAAAAAAAAACATGGGTGGCGGCAAAACTGCTTCGTGGACTGTACCAGTTCGTTTCACAATATGAGAAAGGTGCAACTCTTTTTATTGTTTCAAAATGAGATCATTTCAGACAGATATATCACAAACCCGTTTTTGAGGTTTTCAGGAGAGCGGTTCATAGTTGGTCGAGTGGACTCACAAAAACCTGAAAACTCGAGAAAATCGCGATTGAGAATGTGACACCAAAGGACAAAATCCATTTCAGCCAAGTCTGAAAATGTCTTCATTTAGACTTCCAGATCAAGTCAGATCAAACCAATAGGACCAAAACGAAGATAAAAATTTTGTGAACCAAAAATGTCCAATACAGTAATGATAATCCGCACTTATCCGAGGCATTAGCTTTGACCGCTTGTAACTTTGGACTGATATCGAAGTTTAAGACGCTCAATAGCTCAAAGCAAAGAGCAGATAACGTACTCTAACGTGGTGCAGTTCGTTGAAAACTTAAAAAACAGGTTAATCATACTTCCGATTTTTTTAGTCTCAAATATGAATCACATGTTAAATTTGGTTTAATTATGAGCTCAGATGTGCTTTGCTCGAATAAAAGTGGTTTGAACAGAGAAAAATGGTTGCAGTGCATAATCTGAACATCATTCGCTAGAGGCGCGTGTACTGGCACACGCAGTGGCTCATTAGTAAATGTGAGAGTGAACTACCAAAAATAGACCCCGCTTGCGAAAAGCACACCTTTGTCTTGGCCTTCTTGCGGGAGAGAAACGGTGGATTTACTTTGACAATTCACGAAACAAAAATCTTTTTTGTGAATGGGGATTTTCTGGGTGACACACAACATGGGCAAGGCTATTCTTCTGGTGTTGGCGTTGAGCTAGCCTGCCCTGTAGTTGGAGCGGTGATATTGTACAGAGCCATCAGGTGTGATAAATCTTATCCAATTTCTCGCTTGTATACACGAGAGCACATTCGACAAAGCCGCTCGCCAGTCTTCGTGCTGGTGAGATCACGGAACGCCTCGAAGTTGAAGGTTGACGCTTGTGCAGGAGGAAACGCTGGCCGACAGACTAGGTTCACAAGTTGCGCTACCATGATATGGTGCAGGTGGCTAGGGAGAAGTTAAAGAGTAAGCACTGAGATGCTTTGAACAAAGGGCAAAGTCAGCTGTCCAGTCAGTGTCCTTCCCTACCATTTTTGTAAAAAGTACATTGCCCGAAACTGTAAGTATAATGGAATGTTTTGTACAAATTTGATAAAATAGAAATATTCATGATTTAATTTTTTTATGCGTTAGTTCTTCGGGAGCCCTGATCGCAACCTGAAATGCATGTGTTTGATGTTTTGTGCGTACTGTCGTGGCTAAAAGCATGTCCACCAGTCCACACAATACGATAAAATAAAGCATTTTTAGGTAAATTGAATACAGAGGTAAATTTTTCATTGGTTCACTGGAGACGTACAATTTAGTGCACAACAGTGTAAATTTCTGATTGGGATGGCTACTTGGCAGATTTGCAGTGCTGCTGGAAACAACCGAATAACGAAATGAGAAAGATTTACTTGTGTAAATTAAATGTGCAAACTGCGCAATTATTCAAATGTTCCCAAAATCCATGGGCAAGAACTTCATGGACGAGGAGGATGCGCTGCTCTACCGCTCGTACCTGCAGCTCATTAGATCAGGTTAGCGGCTCGTCAAGCGCTATGTGTCTTCTCGGAACGGATCATGCAGCACTACAACGACACAATCCCTAGGGCCTGTAAGCCACGTCGGATTCGCTTGCTTGAGTCGAAATGCAGGACCGCGAGTTTGACACGCTCGTCGTCGTTGCAGTGCAGGTAAGTCTGTAAAAGGTTCGCCGAAGTGTCTCGCTAGCCTTCCGCCATATATGCTCTGATGTTTGGCTAATTCTGAGGTCATCTGCTGGTGTTGGCTTGTACATTTGTCGTGATCGGTGGGGTTTCGAGTTTTTCTTCCGGAAATCTTGGGTATAGTGGAAATTTCATGTGTGTTTTGCGAACTCTATTATGGCGTTCAGCCTGAACTGGCGAACATGCTATGAGGACCCCCTTCAGTTATTAAAATGCAAATGCGCGGCTTGCCAAGGTAAATACTACACCATTTCACGTTCCGTCGGAGAACAGTCACATCTCAACGAGAGAACGGTATAGCTCAAAGAGAGAACCCTATGAAAACAAAACCACTACATTTTAATAATTTATTTTGAAAGGATGTTTTGTGCACATATAAAAATGACCATGCGGCGACATTTTCGTGTCGTTGTGAGCTGTGATCGTGTGAGCTTGAGCTGCAAATACCATTCGTTCGCTCGCATGTACGTCTTCGTCCGACACCCCCATTTATGTCCGAACATTTTGTGAGTTGTTAGTTGCGACCACAATCTTTACGCAATCCCAACCACGCTCACTTTTGTCTAAAGTAACTGCCCCGTAAGTCCCGTCAGAATAGCCTGAAATTCCGAAATTAGACAAACTCGCACGTTTGTCTTGATGGCCGCGTTCCCTCAAGTTTCAAACTGGCGAAATAAGCAACCCTGCCGAATTGAACCTGGCCTGGCCTCAAAAGACACCAAACACAAACGGCGTTGGAACCGAGCAGCCTTGCGGAGAAACGCCAAACGTGGCGGCGCAGCAGCCACAGAAAGTAGCTCGCTGCTGACTGCAGCAGTGGATTGGCCGTCAGCGAGCGCACCGTGTATTGTAGTCTCGTTTGGGCTATGTACTATTGCGCACGCATAATACTTACGTAATCGTCAGATAATACACCATGTTGCACTTAACCAACACCACATTCGTGCATGTAGCATACGCCAAACTGCACTTAGCGAATCCAAATCAACAAGATCAGCAACAGGCTCCATTGTTAGGTATGCAACTGCGTACCGTAAGTCCCACCACAGTGTGCGCTACAGTACAATGAACACGAGTCAGTAAGTGGCGCGCATGGGATGTCCACCAGGACCGCGCAAGCCGGTCTCAAGCGCACGTCCACGACACTGCTCGTACCGGTAAGGATAATAACCTGGAATAAACACAGTACAGTCTGTGGCATTTCTAAATCAATAGTCAATTTCTACATTAGAGCTGCAGCAGCTCCCACCGAGTCGGTCGTGCATGCGACCTGCCGCACGTGCATGCCTCATGCATGGATGCCGCACGCACGCACGCACCATCATGCGACCGCATCGAGGGAGCCGTTCGACTCCCTTTGCGTCCCTCCGTCTTCTGGCTGACAGCCACTCACTCACCCGCCTCCCCCGCTTTCTCGCCATTCACCGAAAGACTGCTTTGCGCACAAGTGGCAAGCGAGCGCGCCGATGAGGCTGCTGCTGCGGCTCACTGCGGCCAACACGACCGCCCCGTCCATGCACTCGACACCCCATCTCCTTCCCGCCCAATAGATGGCGCATGGGTGCCGTGCACGAGACGGGGCAGCGGCGAGTGGCGTTCGCCGCAGCAGTGATCGGCTCTTGCTTAGATGGTAGGTTGAGAAGTGAGAGAACTTGGATAGGGACGCGTGGAGGGCTGGCAGGGAGAGGGCAGACGGACGGACAGGTGGTGCCAAGTCACAGTATGCAAAGTACAATTCGTCAGTTATGGCTTTGCGCGCTTGCCCGTCTGGACTTGGTCGTTTGGAGATGCTTTGATCCGATCGGTCGGGTGGGGCGCAGGCGCGGTAATGTTTTGCGGTCGCTCTGCAGGCACTTTTTGGCTTTCCCCTCTTCTTGACCTGTGCGCGCGGGTGGGACCCAAATGTGTCCCACTTTCGACCGCATGTCTTCTTCGAAGGATTAGGCGATCCTCGTCGCCGTGACGAGTTTATGTACCGCCCTTTCGGGCACGGGGTTGTTGTTCGCGAGTCGAGCGAACACGGGAGCTTGAGTGCCCCACGATCGGACTCTCGAGACACTGTATATCAAAGCAAAAGAGAATTAAATCCACTGTTATGAACCTTCTTAATGATATTGTGATATCAAAATTCCTCATGGTGTGTTTGACGGTGACCACCCATTCCTATGACGACACCAACTCCCCATCCTGGTCTTTATTGACGTCACCCAGCTGTCAGAAGTAGCAGATCGGCGAGCTTAGGCCAAAGTTCACCCGTACTTAGCCAACCCTTGCCCGTCCGATCCGATTGTGTGGAAACTATGCGAAATTGACACCCACTATACCAAATTGGCTAGTCCTAAAGACTGGGCGAGATCGTGATAGTATATAATAACACGCCGTATCACGCGTGCGCGGAGGAAGGGTCGAGGAAGGACGGATGGAGCGATGAAGCTCTGCTCAGGCTCGGACCATCTTTCGCGATGCTAAATCCTATCATCATTTGACCGCCCAACCCTACAATACTTATTTTATGACAGCGGCGAGGCATAGCGCAGAAAACTTATGTAGGTAACATTCCTGTCGCTGCTGTTGACCTTTGCATGGATGGGCGGTCATTGCTGGACTTATTCTGTAGTGTTTTGTATCACAAAGTAAAAGATCACGATCCATCCAGTGTGCACCTATGATGGTATAAAAGTCGAACAATAAAGCGTAGGGCAGTATCACTTTTATAAGCGATTAAATATGAGAGCTTCCCTCTTTGAGTTGAACCAATCTCTTGTAGAATTGTTCTCTGAATTTGTAATCCAGAGTTACTCTGGGATTCCCAATCGCGTCACAAATTCTACTAAAAGCCGATATCTTGTAAAATTATAAAAATATTTTACCACCTCCGTAACCGAAAGGTTGTCACATCTATACTTTTGAGATCGTAATTTGTTGATTTTTGCTCTAAATTAGCTGAGAGTGATTGCTTACAGCTGGTTCCATAAATGAGAACAAATAGTCCAAAAAAGGAAACAATCGTACCTAACAGCATGTTTATTGACGGTTGCCACGCCCAGTTTTCCCAGTGCGAATTTCACACGGCAGCCCCTAATGAACTTAGTGCAAGGTCATGCCACCACTTGCTATCCCATGTTCTGGAATTCGTCGCCGTTCACAAAAATCTATCTTTTCGCTGCGTTTAGCTAAAGCTTGCTCAACCTTCCCCTTAACTCCCCCTTGCTCAACACCACCAAGAAGCTCTTACCAAGGTGAATTTTTTTTTTGATGAGCCGCGAATTGACATGTGCTCGTGCTGTATCCCGATTAAATGCGACTGTATTCCTTTTTGGAGATTTTGTTCTCATTTTTGGAACGAGCTGTATTGCTCAGCTCGCCGCGCTGAATTAATTGGTGTAAGTTTTACTGTATTTTTAGTTTGACAAAAAATGACTTGGGTTTTGTATGTAACGAAGGTGTACCGTCATATACCGCTTGGCAAGGAGCCCGCAACGCTAATCCAACGACACTATATCGTATCCAGGGGGATGCCAAAGCCATTGGGGGCGCGGTGATTCCAAAGAAGTGCTCAACATGCCTCAACGCACGCGATATGGCTGGTAGTCTACCAGACAAGTTCATTAAGACTTGATTTGTGTATGCAATAAACATGACAACTTTTTTGTAACAGGCATGCAGAGAGGTACCTGATAACTTTTCGGTTACGGAGGTAGTAGATGATTAATTTTCAAAAATTTAAATGTTTTTGATTGACATTATTATGTTTATTTTCCGGCTCCTATGTAAAAATGGTTTCTGCTCGAGCAACATCATGTGAAAATTTTGCACAAGGGCCCGACAGTCACCATAATTTTTTGAATAAACGTTTCAAGTATATTACATTATACGCGTATTCTATGGAATTTTTCTAGTTATTCCGAGATCTGACTTGGTCTACCTTTTCTGAAACTATTTTCTGATTTTTGACCGTTCGGGTAACCTTCATGCGACCTTTTCTAGAGATGTCGAGATTTTTTCGTGAAAAATCAGAAACTCAAAATAATTTCAGGTCTTCGCAAGATGTCTACGTCTGTCCTCGGAAGACATCTCCTAAAACTGAATCCGTACAGGGAACATTCATGTCACATTCATAAATTGGCTTAGTAATCGGTCATAAATAGTACAATTTTGGAGAGATTGTTGCTCGTTCTAGGGTGGTACACAATTTTCTCCCTTGTATAGAAATGTCTGTCCTCAGCAGACATCCAGAAATATTCGGATTACATTTCGGACTACCCTTCTACCTGTCCTTGTGTTGGAAGATGCTGTGTCTGCTGTCGCTGAAATAGGACAAAGACGAAACCCTCTTTTACATCATTGACTCCATGCAGACAATTCTGACATGGTCGGGCATTACATGTGCTACATGTTAAATTCCAGAGCTTCACCGTGCACGGGCACGGCACTGTTCAAAGATGGCAACGTCCTCTACATTTCCAGTGTTGATTGCCATGACACGTAGATCATGCAGATAAATAAATTCTGACACTGAAGAAAATTCTCGACAATCCCTGAGGTCAATTAACTCTGACATATTAACGCTTATGTACAGCCAACCATCTTCCATACAGCCATACCATACAGTTCACAGCTTACTTCTTGTTCAGCGCGACAATCAACTGCGCTCCAAACAAATGTGTTTTCATTAGCTGGAAGACTCTGATGTGACCCCAGCCAGTCGTACACTTCTCATCAATGTCTGAAGTAAATTGACTGGCAATGAATGGGATCATCTACTTCTCATTCAGTGCATGGATCAACTGTCTATTTCAAAGGTCAGTTGACACTGATATCATACAACTGTCTTCTCATGAGCTGGAAGAATCTGACATGACCCCAGATAGTCATTCACTTCTCATCAAGGTTTGCCTGGCAATGAAAGCGATGATTTACTTCTCATTTAGTGCATGAATCAAATGTCTAACATCAGTGTCAACTGAACTTTGAAATAAGCAGTTGTTCCATGAACGGAAAGAAGCCACTGGCTCAGTTTGAGGACAATTCGCCTTGTTATAGAACTGTCGTTTCATGAGCTGGACAGTACATGCAGCAACTGTCTATTTCAAAGGTCAGTTGACAGTGATGTTAAATGAGAAAGAAGTACGCTTGGTTTGAGGACAGCTCCCTTCGTCACCAAATGGCAAGAACATCATAATTACCCGCAGTGGAACTCCCACTGCATTCACACTGAGGCAATTCCATCACAAACAACAGACGTCGGGTGACTCTTCTAAGCCGGATATCGAGCGCTTCCATAACAGTTTCTTTTTAACCATTTACAAACCACAATATCTCTTTTAGATTAGCTTATCAACGCCTTGTCATTGATACTACTAATAAATATTACATGGTACAATCGTGTTTTTTCGCTGTGAAAGAGTCATGATACTGTTTACTTGACCTAAATATAAATTCCTTTAAAAGTTTTTAATGCACTGTTATGTAAATGTCCACTAAAAATCCAGAGCTTTCAGTGTCCAGCACAGCATTCAGTAGCTGTTTTCCGAAGAAATGTGAAATGGTGTTATATAATTCAAAATATATTTGGCAGCGCTGCATGTCCTTGTCATCTCGCAATAAACAATCGCCTTTAGGATGTTTTGAATTTATTTAATCAATAGCCTCTAGAAATGCATTTGTTTTCTACATGATCTAACCCAGTATATTTTGGAAGTGCTCCAATTAAATATAACACCCAGTCTTTGAGTCAACCAGGCCGAATTTTGAGTAAAATGCAGAAACGTGAAAAAAAAATCAAGACTACGCGGCTTCGCGACTGTCAAAGGGGCATGTTCAGATAGCCCTTTATCTTGTGATCAAGATGGCGTAGATACGACTTCGATTGGATACATACCCGCTATGTTACCCGCCAGCCAAAAAAGTATCTCGACGATTTTGTCTCGAGGTGGTCATTGTTTTCGGAATTTAAAGTTGCGATTTGACAACTAATCTCAGGTTCAAACGATCTGCTACAATGCAACGATATTGACTTTTTACGTTAAATTGTCTAAACATACTGTAATATTAGACTTTTCACTTAGACAAATCAGCCAATTGTCAGAATTATATTTTGACAATACAAAAGAGGTCGATCACGAAACGACTGACGCATGACACTGACTGGTTTCGACAGTGTACCTCAGCTCGTCTCTATCCTGTCAAGATAAGATGTGTGATTGGCAATGCCGCTCGCGTCTACTACTAACAGTGGCCGCGCATGGAGAGGTCAAAAACCCTTTTTTTAAGAAATATATTTTTAACATTTTCAGATGAAACTGTATAGCGTCAAGCAGACACCGTGCCAGCGGTTGCAAACAGCACGGTTGTTCATGTGTCGCACGGGTGCATGGACACATACAGTTCGCGTTCGTATAGGTTTATAATGGTGGAATTTGTGTATGGGTCGTGATCGCGTTTGGCCTGGTTGCACTCAGAGCCTGGGTGTTAAATATATAGATTTTATAATCTGAGTTTGGCCAACGAATACAAAAAATAAATTTTAAAAACGATGGCTACAACTACACCTCGAGTCAAAATCGCTGATACCCGGTTTTTTTGCTGGCGGCAATACCGCGGAAATTTGTCTGATGAGAAACGCACCTTCACCATATTAATCGCAACATAAACAGCTATCTGAATTTCAGATAGCTGTTTCTGAACATAAGCTTTAACAGTTAAGAAGCTTCATTTTTTGCATACAGACAACACACAGTTCAATCACACACAGTTCAATCACACACAGTTGTGGCACAAATCGGGTTGTGGAACATCGTTTTCAGGGACCAATGCTTGCATACTGAAATCAAGTCAAATTAATTACTTTTCAGTTGTCGCCCACAAGAACACAATAACGCAGTAAAGGTAGCTCGATTCACAATTTCCATACATTGATTTTTTGTTCAAGCACGTTGCCAAATCATGAGTTTTCGAATCCATTTAAGAGTTTTCGAAACCAATTTTAAACAGTTAAATACATCAAAGAGCTCTTAAAAACGTAATACTAGCCAGTTTATAACAGAAAATTTGTTATTAACTGTTCTTGACATGAGTTCCACGTTGAGTCACACTGGTAACTTTCGCGTCCCGTTGTGGTGCTTTACCTGTGCGTTGTCTGTATAACGTTTTTAAGAGCTCTTTGATTTAACAGTTTAAAATTAGTTTCGAAAACTCTTAAATGGATTCGAAAACTCATGATTTGGCAATGTGCTTGAACAAAAAATCAATGTATGGAAATTGTGAATCGAGCTACCTTTACTGCGTTATTGTGTTCTTGTGGGCGACAACTGAAAAGTAATTAATTTGACTTGATTTCAGTATGCAAACATTGGTCCCTGAAAACGATGTTCCACAACCCGATTTGTGACAGAATTGTGAGTGATTGAACTGTGAGTTGTCTGTGCTACCCAGTTTGTAACAGAAAATGTGGTTTTAACTGTGTGTATTTCACGTTGAGTTATAGTGGTAAATTTCCCTTCCCTTTGTGGTGCTCCAACTGTGTGTTGTCCGTGTACCTGCATTTTGCTCCAAATTCGGTTTGTTGACTGAGAGACTGAGTGTGAGTAGTGATAAATATAGATGTGAGCTCACCAGGTAGTAGTAATTTTAAACTACAAACTGTCTAAACTGATTACAGTACCACAGCCGGGATGAGATTCAGGTCCGGTTAGGGACGCCCACTTTGACGTCTCCGTCTGAAAGCGGATATTGCGCCACCTCGATCCACCTCAATGTGGCACCTCATCTCCAGCACGAAGTGGTCCCACACTAGTCATTGAGTGACACGATCGCGTCCCCGTTGATCACTGTAGAAGAGCAGATACTTGTATTACTATAATAGGACGCACGCAACATGCATGTCTTGGTGTCTTACTGTCTCTTGCGCTCGTGGAAAGATGAAGAGTGAGATTGGTTCGCAGCTCGGCTGCGCTGCCTGCTACTCCTTCCTCACCTCTGCTCACACCTGTAGCTCTGTCCTGATACTCGCTGCCTGCTTCTAGAATCTTCCTATTCTAGAACACTCGAGAC